>BQNB010009925.1:0-85419 GCA_026074375.1 Tanacetum coccineum
AAATGGTAAGAAAACTATACGTGAACTTTCTTGTAAACACGACATGAAGACTAAGGAATGTGTAGGCAACTTTATCTAGCGTGTGCATGCATGTAGAATAAGCTCACATTTGGTATACTAGCTCGTTAACAGAGTCTTAAGAGGTACTAGAACACCTAACGGGCCACTAATGGCTTCGTTTAACCCACGCAGCCCACACTCGGGCCCAACAGGCCCAACAGTGGAGACCCTAGCTTATTAATAAGCTCTACGAGCTTATTAAGGTGACCTATGAGCTTATTGAAACTTATATAGGCCCTTATACCCTTTAATAACCGAACGAACCTTAATGGACCTTGGTACTAATTTTAAGTAAATGGTTGTTGGACCAACAAGCCTAATAAGCTCATCCGAGCTTATCAATAAGCCAAACAGCTTAAGCAAACTTAAATAAGCTTAACGAATGAATTTGTACTACCCGAACTAACTATAATATCTGTTAGCCTCAAAATATTGAGCCGAACAGGAAGTTCGTTCATTACGTGTACGAGTCTCGGTCATTTAATTAGTTAATGTTGTAATAGTATAATATCGGGAATCAAGCTCGATAGTTAATCTAATATTGTATATGTTTCGGGTTTAATCCCAAGCAAAACCCGAGCCTGGGTCCTAGTTACATATCCCGCGCATCATTTAACGTGACGGGGTATATAAACTCTTTTCTATCTAGAAATGAGTAAGTTGTTCATTTTCTAATAATTTCCTTTTCCTATAATCTCATCTCTCTCTCTCTCTCTCTCTCTCTCTCTCTCTCTTCTTTCTCTCTCTAGAACAACTCATCTCTTTTTTTGATCTAATTTCGTGTTTAAATATATGAAGTGAAGTGTTACGGGATCCTGAACTTCTTTGTTAACAGATTCAGTTTGTTTCGAAAGCTTTTGTGCAAGACATTCACATTCTTTGACTTTATGAAGATACAAGCATTGTAATTCAGCATAAGCATTTGAAGAGTTTTGCTAAACTTGAAAACCACTCGATTTCTCTTGAACTTTCTTTACAACAATGTAAAGAACAAATGAAAAACAACTCAGTTTGCAAAGAAAATAGATCTAATGTATTTCGAAAAGAACATGAACAATATCATGAAATACAATATTTGAAAGCTCAAATGCAAGACAAGAACATAGCCATAAGTGAGTTAAAGAAACTCATCGAGAACTGCAAGGGAAAGTCTGTGGAAACTCAGTTTAATAAACCATATGTTGTTCGACAACCAAATGCTCAACGAATTCCAAAACCATCAGTTTTAGGAAAACCGACTCCTTTTTCAAATTCTCCTGAAATGAGAAGTTTTCAAACAAAACAGTCGGTTAATAAAACTAATGTGTCGGATGGTTTGTTTAAACAAGTCACTCAACAGAATTTGCCTCAGATTAGAAAACAAGCAGTTCGAAACACCAATGTGATTGCACCTGGCCCCTCTAGGAATTGCCCAAAGCATGTGTCACATCAGTCACCAAGGGAAAAAGTAGGCTCAAATGACATGGTTCATAACTACTACCTAGAGAAAGCTAAGAAAAGTGCACAACTTCAGAAAGACAAAGAAGTGAATGGAAAACCTAGTATGATTGATCCTGCTAGATTACCCAACACTGCTAATGGTTGCAAACCAAAACCTAGGAATTGGCAAGCATCAATGAGTAGTCGGGTTTCAAACAAAGATGTTCACTTAGGAGAACATAGGAAACAAAAGCCTTTCTTAAAGTTCAATGACTTTTAATGTCCTATATGCAAAAAGTGCCTTTACAGTGCAAATCATGATGAATGTGTCTTAGAATACCTCTCAAGGTTAAATCCGTGTGCCTCTGCACAGAATAAGGATGCAAAATCACTTAAGACAACAAAGAGATATATGCCCGTAGAAAAGTCAAGTGCATCTAAGAAACCAGAAAGACAGATCCCCACAGGACATAGGTTCTCAAACAAAAAGACTACCACTGTCCTTGAGAAAACAATGAATCCTAGATCTTGTCTTAGGTGGAAACCAACGGGTAGAATCTTTAGTAATGTTCATCTTAGGTGGGTTCCCACAGGAAAGTTATTCAACTCTTGCACGAGCAAGGTTGAAAGTGAACCCACACATGGTTTAAATGTAGATATCCATCATATTCATGCATGCAAACAAACTCTGGGTTTAAGTGCAGGTACGTCATTCAATGGTCAAAAGCAACAAAGAATTGACCTAAATGCAGATGCACTATACAATGAAAAGCAGGAAAATCTCAGAGTGTGGTTGCTGAAATTACTGATATCTAAGAAACCAGTGCCAGAATGGTTTCACAAAAGATGAAATCTTCAGCAAAGACGTTTGATCGCAGCAGATCAAGCCTCGGTCTTCATGGCAATGACGTTTGAACAACGCAGTTCAAGCCTCGTTCTTCATCAAATGATGTCTGATCACAACAGTTCAGACCTCGCACCACAACGACAAGAGATGTCTGTTGAAAATGTCTCTTCAGGCCTTGTTCCTCAAGGACAAAAGGCGTCAGATTATGACAACTCTGACCCCGTGCCCCCAAGACAAAATGTTGTTCCTACAGCAGAGAAGACAGATTCGTCACAACAAGGGTTGGAATTTCTCTTCAGTCCTTTACTTGAAGAATATTACAATCCAACACATGGTCATACTGAGGACAACAACAATGATCAAGCACCGAATGCATCATTTCAAGAAGATGAATTTATCAATCCTTTTTGTACACGGGTACAAGAAATTGGTGAGTCTTCCTCACGCAACATTGATAATACCGATGTGCATTCATTTCAACCACAAAGTCATGATTACCGATGGACCAGAGAATCATCAATAAAACTAGTACATGGAAATCCAACTATGCCAGTTCAAACAAGATGACAACTTGCCACAGATCCTGAAATGTGTATGTTCTCGCTCACGGTGAGTATTGTTGAACCGAAGAACATTAAGGAGGCAATGGCTGATTCTGCATAGATCGAAGCAATGCAGAAGAACTTTATCAGTTGATAGACAAAAAGTCCTGGGAACTAGTCGACAAACCATTTGGCAAGATGATTATAAAGCTAAAGTGGTTATGGAAGAACAAGAAGGATAAGATCAGACTGATAATTCGCAACAAAGCACGACTTGTAGCTAAGGTTATGCTCAGGAGAGGGTAATTTGATTTTGAAGAATCATTTGCACAGTTGCTCGCTTGGAAGCAGTTTTCGGATTTTCCGCTGCCTACGCAGCACACAATTCTATTTCCAATCTATCAGATGGACGTAAAATGCATTTCTTAATGGTCACTGAAGGTGAGGTTTATGTTCTCCAACCAGAAGGGTTCGTTGATCCAGAACATCCAGAAAAAAGTCTACTTCTAATGGAAAGTTTGTATGGATTAAAACAAGCTCCAAGAGCCTGGTATGATGAACTTTCCAACTTCCTGATGTCCAAAGGCTTTACTAAAAAGGTACAATAAAACCCAACTTTATTCAAGATAAAATACGAGGAGGATATTCTACTAGTGCAGATTTACGTTGATGACATAATTTTTGGGTCTACAAACCCTAAATATTCAAAAAGATTTGAAAAGTTAATGCCACGTAATTTGGAAATGTCCTTAAATGTGGTAGAGAAATTCTTTTTAGGACTTCAGATCCACCAGTCCCCAAAAGGTATTTTTATCAATCAGGCCAAGTACGCTTTAGAAATTCTAAAAAAGCATAATATGGACAATTGTCACTCCATTGGTACACCATTGGCTACAAACCCAAACTAGATGTAGATTTGAGTGGAGAACCCGTAGACCAATCTGATTATCGTAGTAAAATCGGGTCACTCATGTACTTGACATCTAGTAGACCAGACTTAGTGCAAGCAGTATGCTATTGTGCACGTTATCAAGCACGACCAACTCAAAAGCACCTCAAGGAGGTTAAAAGAATCTTTAAATACCTAAAGGGTACCATTAACATGGGACTCTGGTATCCAAAGGATTCTGGCTTTGAACTAACAGCATTTTCAGACGCTGATCATGCCGGATGCCTTGATACTCGGAAAAGCACTTCTGGAGGGATACAGTTCCTTGGTGATAAACTTGTAAGCTGGATGTCAAAGAAACAAAACTGCACTGCAATGTCTTCAGCAGAGGCAGAGTACGTGGCGTTATCTGCAAGTTGTGCTCAAGTAATGTGGATGAGGACACAACTTCAAGATTATGGCTTCAACTACAACAAAATACCGTTGTATTGCGACTCTCAGTCAGCCATAGCAATCTCATGCAACCCCGTACAACATTCGCGAACAAAGCACATCCATACTCGGTATCATTTCATAAAGGAACAGGTTGAAAATGGTATAATTGAATTATATTTTGTCAGAACTGAATACCAATTAGCTGACATGTTTACGAAAGCCCTTCCTGAGGATCGGTTTAAGTATCTTGTCAGAAGGATTGGTATGAGATGTTTGACTCCAGCTGATCTGGAGGTTCTGACAAATGAGACTGCTTGATATCATCATCAAACATCACCATGTACATATTTTTGAGAAAAGCAAAATACAAAAATATAAAACTTCAAAAAGAAAATACAAAATCAGAAAAACAGAAAATTTCCAAAAAGATTCTTCTCGACATGTCTCTTGGAATCGATAACATTTATGTGCTTAGAAATGTCGATTAACATTGACACGGGTGTGTAAATGAAGTTCGAGCGAGAGTTGCAAATAGTTTCAAAACATGTCATTTCTAATTTTCTAAATGGCTTATGTGCAAATATCAGTACATAACCCGGACTTCAAATAAAGGAAGGTTTATAACTTATCCTCACAACGAGAAAATTAACGTTTCTCGGTCTTGAGCTGTTCTTACAAGACATTCAATGTTTTTAGCTCAAGAAAAAGGATAGTGTACGTTTCAGTGCGCTTACCCTTACCGTTAGAAGAGAAGTCCTCTAACATTTGGTTTTTCAAAAAGTTGAACACAATTTTTCAAGAATTTCTCGATGACAATTCATAATCTTTCAAAATTGTGTGTTCAACACTCCAACCCTCATAATGTTTTCAAAAGACAACAATTTCTTAATTGGTCCTATTTTTGAGGGGGAGTTTTTTGAAAAACAAAGTTTTAATGTTCTTGGATACATCAACAACGACAATTCTTATGTATTCAAAACATTATCAAAATGTTCCAAACCATTCATGCTGATAATATTTTCTCCCACAGAATTTTCAAGACATATTTTAATCACAAGGTATTTCAAAAACAGTGTTTATTATTTAAAATAAGGGGATAAAATATAATTAAAATATGATCTATTCGACTCAATGTGTTAAACAGTAAGAAAAGGTTTTATGGTTCAATCTTATACCCAACAACATCTTAATTTCACGACGATTCTGAAGTCATAAGGTGGTTAGGTTAAGAATCAATCCTATGATCCAACCAGAACCGGAGGATCTACCCAAGGATAATCCAAAGTTAGAAATAGCAGTCCTTAGGTATGATTGGAGATGAATGTATATAGGAATAATGCCGACTAAGATTGAGCTAACACTGGAACAATCACAACAAGGTGTTAGTAATGACGTCTTGGTAAGCATTGAAGGCGTTGAAGAATGAAAAAGAAATGTATGGATAAAGGGTCTAAAGAAAGAAGCCCTCCACACAACTTAAGGCAGAAACCGGGTCAATACATATGCTGTCAGAATCACAAGTTGATTGCTGACATTGAAGACGACATCATGGACCCAGTGATGCAATGCACAACCCTTCCCAGCCATTCGGGTTTCTCTTAAAAGAAACTTGTCTCATTTGTCACGGAGATACACACATTATCTATTGACATCTCATTCCGAGATCGTTGATATTGAATAGGTGGCAATCTGCTCCAGCCTCCAAGTACTAAAACCAAAATGCACTAATCGAGTCTAGAGCCAAGAGATCAATCTAAATCTCGTTAGGACACATTCCATTTCAAGCACTTGTTGAACATCATCAAGTTTACAAGCTGTTAACAAGAGTCCTACGCAATATCCTTGTGATATTTGCCAGAACATCCGAGTGATACTATAAGTATTCACAATGAAGATGGAAATCCTGCTTGAGTCAACATCAAACAAGCTCTTGGTAGGTGACTTGCGAGATTCTATATGAATCAAACTTGTGACAACTGGATATCGATTTGGTCCAGTAAATGAATTGACGGTTGATGAATTTTGATAAAAATATTAAAACTCCTGATGTGTTCAAAAACGCTTTTACAAGTAATACGTCGATCAAATTTCAAATCAATTTTCTCGATTATCACTAACGTAAACCTGCAGGTTAAAACGGTGGTGACGGTATCCCAATCAACCAAAGTCGATTTATTACCCCATATTCATGCTCATTCTACAAAGACAAACAATCATAAAAGCTCAAGATTTAAAGACAAAGACTTTCGCAAACTCTGATTTGAAGCTTTCAAGATTAGGCATAATATGAGAATGTTGGTCAAAGACATAAGATCGCAAGATGGCATAGACGATAAAGACAATGACAAAGGCTCAAAGTCAAGATCACAAAGCATGAAGGAACAAGCTTACAACAAACAACGAAGACAAAGACCAAGAACACTCGAGCTTAAACGACAAAAGCAATCTCACTGATCTCATGAAGGAGTGTCATCAATGAACTCACTTCGGGGGAGATTGTTAGCCTCAAAATATTGAGCCGAACAGGAAGTTCGTTCATTACGTGTACGAGTCTCGGTCATTTAATTAGTTAATGTTGTAATAGTATAATATCGGGAATCAGGCTCGATAGTTAATCTAATATTGTATATGTTTCGGGTTTAATCCTAAGCAAAACCCGAGCCCGGGTCCTAGTTAAATATCCCGCGCGTCATTTAACGCGACGGGGTATATAAACTCTTTTCTATTTAGAAAAGAGTAAGTTGTTCAAAATATCTAAAAATATCTTTTCTCTTTTCTCTCATCTCTCTCTCTAAACTCTCTCTCTAGAACAACTCTTTCTTTCTCCTTTCTAGTTCTAATTCGTGTATGATATATATGTTATGAAGTGTTAACGGGTTCCTACAACGTGTTTACTCCAAAACCTAGTTCTGAAGCATCATCATCCGGGGATGTTAGTTCAGCGGACTCAACTCATGACTCTCAACCACATCATTATCTCGGGAAATGGAGCAAGGATCACCCGCTTGATAATGTCATTGGCAATCCCTCTCGATCGGTATCCACCAGAAAACAACTTGCAACTGATGCCTTGTGGTGCTTGTATAACTCTATACTGTCAAAAGTCAAACCAAAGAACTTTAAATCTGCCATAACTGAAGATTGCTGGTTTCAAGCCATGCAAGATAAGATTTACGAATTTGATCGACTTTACGTATGGAAATTAGTACCACGACCAGACTATGTCATGATTATAGCTCTCAAGTGGATTTACAAAGTTAAGCTTGATGAGTACGTTGATGTTCTGAAAAACCAGGCAAGGTTGGTGGCCAAGGTATATCGACAAGAGGAGGGAATTAATTTTGAGGAATCCTTTGCACCGGTTGCACGCATCGAGGCTATAAGAATCTTCATCACCAATGCTGCCAGTAAGAACATGACCATCTATCAAATGGATGTCAAGACAGCATTCCTTAATGGCGAATTGAAGGAAGAAGTCTATGTTAGTCAACCAGAGGGATTCGTTGATCCAGACCATCCGACACATGTTTATCGTCTGAAGAAGGCTCTGTATGGTTTAAAGTAGGCTCCTCGGGCGTGGTATGACACTCTGTTACAATTTCTTCTGGACAACAAGTTTTCCAAGGGTGCAGTTGACCCGACATTATTCACTCGAAAAATAGGCAAAAAAATATTCTTCTTGTTCAAATATATGTAGATGATATCATATTTGCCTCAACCGACCCTAAAGCATGTGACATACTTTCCAATGAGATGAGTTTTAAATTCCAAATGTCAATGATGAGACAAATGTCTTTTTTCCTAGGATTACAAGTTTCTCAAAATCCCAAAGGCATTTTTATCAATCAATTAAAATTTGCTCTAGAAATCTTAAAGAAATTTAGGATGGATTCGTGTGACCCTGTTGATACACCCATGGTGGATCGACTCAAACTGGATGAGGACCCCTTAGGGATTCCAGTTGACCAGACTCAATTTCATAGTATGGTCGGCTCCCTAATGTACCTCACTGCCAGCAGACCCGACCTTGTATTCGCTGTATGCATGTGTGCTAGATATCAGGCATCGCCTACCAAAAAGCACCTTGAAGCACTTAAACGGGTCTTTCGGTATCTCAGAGGAACCATTCATTAAGGACTTTGGTATCCGAAAGATACCGTTATGGCACTAACGGCCTATGCAGATGCGGACCATGCAGGTTGTCAAGACACATAAAGAAGTACGTCAGGAAGTGCTCAGTTCCTTGGAGATAAATTAGTCAGCTAGTCATTAAAGAAACAGAAGAGCACTGCGATCTCAACCACCGAGGCTGAATACATTGCCATGTTTGGATGCAGCGCTCAGATACTTTGGATGAGGTCACAACTTACAGACTATGGCTTTGCATTCAATAAGATTCCCATGTATTATGATAACCGCAGTGCCATCGCTCTCTGCTGCAATAATGTCCAGCACTCCCGGTCCAAACACATTGACATACGACACCATTTCATTCGAGAGCAGGTTGATAAGGGCGTGGTTGAATTGTACTTCGTGACGACGGATTATCAGCTTGCGGACATATTCACCAAGGCATTACCAAGAGACCGGTTTGAATTTCTACTCCCGCGTCTTGGCATGAAGAGTATGACTCTGGAAACCCTTAAACGTCTTCAGGAAGGAGAAAAGAAGTAAAGGATGGTCTCTCTATATCCTATGTATATTTGTATATAATTAATCACAAAAACAAAATACAAAAATATAAAACCTACAAAAACCATAAAAATTAGAAAAATAGAAAATACCAAAAATATTTTTCAAGACATGTCTTCTGTAAATTGATAACATTTACGGACCTAGAAATGTCATTTAATAATGACACGGGTCTTTAAATGAAGTTCGAGCGGAAGTTCAAACTGTTTTAAAACATGTCTTAATGGCTTGCAATTATTTCAGACTGCAACCCGCTTTTCAATTTGAGGAATGCATGTCGCCAAAAAGACAACTATTCCTAACAACGGGTAATTTATTTTTCTCGGGCACGGATTACTTAATATCCGTGCATCCAAGGATTAATGTACGCTTCAATGCATTATTTCTTGATAAAGAAAAGAAGTCTTCTTTCTATTTAACCAAATACTTCTTCGTCTATGATTCTTTAGAAAATTATTTGTGTTACTCATGATGGGAAAATGTTGTTTGAAAATCATTCAAACTTGGATTTTTTTATGAAATTTGACACTCAATCAACGACTACTGCTCTTTCAATAGAAAACGGGTCATTGATTGAGGGGGAGAGTGTTTTTCATATTTATGACATCTAACGGGCTTAATTAATCATCATAAACTTAATTGGAAAAGGTTTTGGTATTTAACGGGGTTATAATTTGCAAGTGAGTTAAATTAACTCAAAAGGCTAAAATTTGTCTTTTGTTAGAAAGTATAGGGACTTATGTGCAATTTGCTAAATGTTTCCTAGGCTTAGAAAACAATAAGGATCATTCTTGCCATTCTTGAAACTTGCTTTGACCTCTAAAATACTCTAAACCTAAAATGAAAGGACCTAGAAACCAAGGACCTAAACTGCCAATTATGAAAGTTAGAGTATAATAGGGGCGTCGCGGTTTGACTCTTGGTCAAAGTTTTTCAAAATCTGGTCAAAATCCAAAACCTTTCTCTCTCCACGCAAACCGCTTCGACGATCGCCTTTTGATTCTCTCGATTTATGTGTTGTTTCTTGCTAAGGTAACACTAGTTTTGTGATCTTTATCATCTAGTAATCTTTTATCTATAAGGAATTAACACAAAACACTCTTAATCAATGACTATCTAGGTTTGAGTGGTCGAACATCTTCTAAACCTTGTAATGTGTTTGTTATGATGTTCTAGTTGATGGGTTATGATTAGATGATGTTGATTATGCCTCGTTTGTGTTTTATTTGTTTCCCCTGTCCTTTGGTATGTTGACTGATGATTTTTGAGTAAGTATTGACTTTAGGAAGTCAATTGTTGCCTGTTGTTGTGGTTTAAATATAGGTTGTGTATGCGTTATGCTTAGATATGAATTGTGTGCCTAAACCGTATGATCCCGTAGCGTAGAAGTCAAGTTTGAATGTGATTGGAAATTAGTTCTTGGTAGCGGTTATGTGTCTGTCTTGATATTGATTCTTGGTAGCGGTTATTGAGATTCTATGTAGTGTCTTGTTGATTATTGCATGTTAGCGGTGAATAATTATGAATATTATATTATGAACAGGCAACCCGCTACTCGTAGCGGGTTGAGTAAAGAAAATTAGTTTATCTTAAAATATTCAAACCGTTATTTTCAATTTTTTTCATTCCTTCGCAGTTTGTGAAATATTATTATAATATTTATAGCGGGTTGGCTTTCGCGGGTTGTCTATAGCGGGTTGTCCATATCATTGTATCGCGGGTTGGTCCTACTGCCTTCTAGCGGTTTGACCAAGTCAAAGCATAGCGGGTTGACTGTTAAACCCCTTAGCGGTTTGGTCAACTATGATCACGGTTTGGGCCAAGATTTCCATGTTTTAGCCCATTAAGCTCATATCACATTTTAGGCCCATTCCACTAGCCTAATTACACTCCTAGCTCCCATCCAGGTTCTGTTAAGGTGTGATTGTGTTTATTGGATACCAAATGGCCCTTGACCAGAGTTGACTTCCGTTGACTTTTGGGTTGACCATACTCTATGTTCATTGACTCTACTTATAATAGTTGTCTCAATATCTGTGATCATGGCATGTATATCATTCGGGCTGTTGCTCTCATCTAACATCATATATCTGTATATATGTTTGTTTTTGTGGATAAGCGTATTCAGATAAAATGGCTGCTGCTAATGTGCCTGTTGAGAATGCTCTTGCTCCTGATCCACCTGTTAGGTCAGATGATCAGATCTTACCCTACAGCTCTTGGGTACCTATTGGGAGGAGCAACTGTGTACTTGATCCGCTAAAGAAACAGAGGAACCTGATCTACAAGATCTCCATTGACATTCTTCAAAACACCAACTTCTTCGGTGCTTTCACTGCTTCAGCTACAATCCCTTCCATCTACATTCAACAATTCTGGGATACTATTAGAAATGATAAGAAGACTAGAGTGTATAGCTTGGATGAGCAGAGATTTGAACTTAATGTGGATGTTCTCAGAGAAGCTCTGAGAATCACCCCTAGGAATGAAGCCAATCAGTTTGTGTATCTTATTCCCAGTAATGATCTCATTGACTTCGTCCTACAACTGGAATACCCAAAGGATATTAGTGGTGTGTCTTACATGTACACCAATGATCTCTATCATCCTTGGAGAGCTATCTTATCTCTTATCAATCTGTGCCTCACGGGCAAAACCTCCAGGTATGATAGGCCTCGACACCCGGTTGTTCAGATGTTATGGGCAATCATTACCCAAACCAAGGTGGATTTTGCTGAGCTGTTGTAGGAAGAGTTCATCTATGCTTATGACTCCTTCATCACTGATAAGAAGAAACTGTCTAAGCCAGTTACTGACAAGAAGAAGGAGCCCAAGACTCTTCTGATTCCTTATGTCCGCTTCACCAAGCTTATCATCTTCTACTTGAGGAGTCTTCACCTTTTTCATCCAAGGACCGGGTCTGCTCTCCATACTCCTGATGAAGACTGTAAACTTAGAAACCTCAAGTTCGTTGCCAAAGGAGTAGATTATGAAATCTTTGGGATGCCGATTCCAGATGCATTGATCACTGATGATATAAGGAATGCTCCTTATTACTCTGACTATTTGGAATTAGTGGCAAAGCATGATAGGAGAGTTGTTGCTGAGGCTGCTGAACCCTCTGCACCTAAAGCTAAAGCTGCTAAAGTCACCAAACCAAAGGCAACCAAGCAACCTGCTCCCAAAGCTTCAAAACCCAAAACAACTTCTTCACAACCACCCAAACCTAAACCAGCACCCACTAAACCATCAAAAGAAGTTCCAGAAAAGAAACAAAAGTTGGTCAAGGAAACTCCTGATGAACCCTCACCAGCTAAAAGATCGAAGGGTGGTCTAGTGGGAAAAAGACGCAAGCCTAAAAGTCCACTCAAGTTGGTGGATGAATTTGCTGATGAAGGTGTTCCTATTTCAGAACCTAAGGTTGATGATGAGGAAGCTGATTACCAACAGGGTGTGGAACTAAGCTTGAAAGATCTTGAGGCAAGGAATCAAGGTCCTGCTTGTACTGTGGTGATATGGGAACCAGACTCTGGGAGAATTTAATCTCTTCTTGAGGTTCAGGGAAAGGGGAAAGAGAAGATCATTGATGAACAGGTTGCAAACACTCTTCTTGATCTTAACACTCCGAAGAAGAAGAGCGCAGCAGATCAGTACATTTTGTAGATACGCACCCCTGAGACTGTTGAACCTACGGGACCGTCTTCGCAACTTGAAGATGAAGGGATCATTATGACTAATAATGAAACGGAGTCTGATGAGGTAGTGACTCCTGTTAACAAAGAGAAAGATGCATCCTACAGGGAGCTCACAAAGATCAATACTGGAGTTCAAGATGAAGGTCAGGCTGGATCAAACCCTGGTAAACAAGATGAAGGCCATGCTGGATCAAACCCTGGTAATGCTGCAGAGTTTCAACCTCAACCAAGTCATGTGGTTCATGCTGGACCAATCCTTGAACCCATGGACTTAGAGGTCACTGATGCTTCTACTCAACCAACCCCTGAGCAAATGGATGAAGAGTTTACCACAACTGCTTACCCAAGTGTTCAGAAGAATCTTTAACTTCCAACTAGAGATCAGGTGATTCTTAAAGAACCTGCAAGCTCCACTAGAACCCTGTCTTCTCTACAAAATCTTAACAAGGAACTCAGCTTCACTGATCAATTCTTCATGGAGAAGCCACAAGAAGAAGAACCAGAGAAAACCAATGCTGAATCAGAGGTTCAGTCAATGGTCACGATTCCCATTCATCAGGACACCTCTTCTGTTCCTCCAATGACCACTCCGGTTATTGATCTCACAATACCACAATTAGACTCTCTAACTGTTCATGCACCACTCCTAACATCAATGGCAACAACCACAACAATCACAACAACAACACCTCTTCCACCACCACCACTTCAACCACAACAAAGCACCAAAATCCGATATTATTACAACGCATAGGTGAGCTTGAACAACACATGGAAAATTTGATACAAGATAACTTAGCTCTAGCGGAAAGGTTTGACAAACATGGGTCCCGTCTGTACAACTTGGAGAATCTCAATATTCCCCAGAAGGTGAACAAAGCAGTTGATGAGATAGTCACTGATGCAGTTTACTAGGCTCTCCAAGCTCCACTTTGTGCTCGCTTCAGAGATTTGCCTGAAGCTGACATAAAAGAGATTAGATTCACCAAGAACTCCTTCTGGATCTCCACCTACTCCTCTACCTCCTCCTCCACCTTCTCTAGGAGCTTCTGGTTCTCCAAGAGCTTCTGGAGCTTCAGGGTCTTCACAACTTCCTCCACCTCCTCCATCTTCATCCTCTAAGCCTGCGGATTCCGACAAGAGCAAACAGCATAAGAATGACTCAGGAGCTTCAGATTCTACACAACTTCCTATTGCTATTCATCAATCATCTGCTTGGACAATATCAGACACCAGAGAAAAACCTTTAGGATCATATGTCCATCACTTATCACCTCCTGGAGATCAACAAATAAACGATGATCCGGTTCCCGCTGACGAAGAGCATATCTCTGGTGATGATGATTTAGGAACAGTTCTGAAGGTTCCGTCACGTAAAGATTGGTGGAAACCTCATGATGATGATGAAAGACCAGCCACTCCAGAACCTGCCTGGGTCATTCCTACATCCCATATTCCTGATGTTGTGAACAACTAGGCCAATGCTTTAGCCACCACGTATCAAGCTCCGGCAAAGAACTCTTTACTTGAGAAGACTGGGGATATGCGGACGTTTATGAACTGGTATTGCCAACAGGTGGGAAAGACCGAGCTTACTCAAGCAGATTTTGAAGGCCAAGCTTATGAAGTCCTTAAAGCTTTCTACCCAGACGTCATTCATCTTCAGTTCTAGATGGAAGAGTGTCAAAAGATGCTTACAGATCAGATTGGTTGGGCTAATCCAGAAGGTGATCAAGTCAGGATTGATATTAGCAGTCTTTGCCTCTTAGTTGTTGAGAATCGTTTAGCCCATCTAGGATATGTTTTACAAACAACATTAATAAGCACAGCGGAAATCATAAAGAACAGAGGGAAGCAGATCGGCTTTGTCAATTTCCAAGATGAAGGCTGCTCGTTATCCTGACTTTAGACTTGAACTACTCGTACTTGAGCATATGTGGATCTGTTGGGATTCTAGATTTGATGAGACAAAATGAATAAAATAATGAAACAAAAGGATCAAAGTCGTCATTATGAAACTCTACAAGTTGGTGGAGAAATATAAAGATTTGGTCAAATATTCTACAGTATAATGATTAGGAAACATATTAAAGGTGGATTAATTTATTTAAATATTTTCCTTATCTAATGTGATTTACTTCCTGTTAAGTCAATGATTCCTCCCTATATAAAGAGATCATAGACATAGGTTTTATAAATCCATCCATAGAACACTAAACTCATTCCCAATGAGAGTCTAGATAGTTAGATGCAAGTCGACTGACAAACGTCGAATAGTACAACCATAGTTAGTTGGAGTAGGCCCCAAAGTTATATGCTTGGGGTAATAGGGAAACGTTCAATAAAGAAAACCTTGTGATAACTTTGATTGTGTTCTTTATTATTCCGCTGCGTGTTATCAATCATTGTTATTATTATCCTAGATGAGCAAAACGAATCTCAACATGTGGTATCAGAGCAGGTTGCTCTTGATATCTAGGATTGTACAAGGTTTATGTATCGAATTTGTGAAGAAAAAGACTGTACGATTTTGTTTCTTTTTCGGTAATTCATTCAAATCGGTGAAACTAAGGTTTATTAAGAAACCCTAATTCGGTAAAAAGAAGCAATGGTTTTCATGGGTTCTGATCTTGTTGGGTTTCGTTGGTATTAAAGATCGTAGTATGGGTTTCTTGTATGTTCACAGATTAATGCTTAAATTCTGCTGTTATACTCGATTATTAAACAATCTTACAAACCCTAAACGATCTCAAAAACCCTAAAGATCAATTTTCTCTTCAACTGATCATCATGTGTTTTGATTGTGATTCTGATGTTGATGGTCATGTTTATGGAAAAGAACGAAAACCCTAATTCAAGATGTAGCAGCAGGTATTGAAGCTTCGTAATTGGTATGGCATGCTTTGATTTTCATGGTTGTTATTGCTTCTATTAAGATGCGATTTTATTGGCATGAAAGCTGGTAATGGAAGTTTTGATACGTAACTTTGGAATGGGATCTGTAACCGTGTGAAATCCCTAAAGTTTAGGGATTGTTTGTTTAAATCCCATATTTAATTTGTAATTGGTTTCTGGATATGGATGAAAGACAGTAGCTTGACACTCGTGATTTAATGTAAACGGGCTTGGTATTTACTTTGAATCAGGTTATATCATGTTAGCTATCAATGTTATGTTAGTACTGCTTTGTGAGTTTCTGCTGCCATTGGTATGAAAGTTAATACTGATTCGTTTTAATTAGTACTGGTAGCTTGTTAGTTAATATTGCTCGTCTGTATTGTTACTACTGCCAAAAGTATCCAAATTAGTGACACACTTGTGACGGTTCAACGACAGTTAAAAGTGTCACTAAAAACATAGGAGGAAGGAGACCAGAGTTAGTAACAGCCTAGTGACAGCTTTGTGACAGAATAGTGACGACTCAGCGACAGACAAAGTGTCACTATTTGCCATGGAAGGAAGGAGAAATTGATTTGGTGACAGTTTTGTAACAGCTTTGTGACGGAACAGTAACAAAGTTGTAACAGTTTTAGGACAGAAAATGTGCTCCGCTAAGTGCTTAGTTTGATTACATACCCCGCTGCGTTGCTCAGTTTTGTAACGCGTTGGTTCTGTCCGATAAAAGAGTTTATACCGCTAGCTTTGTACGATATCGGACATTACATATTTTGGATGGTTTTGGATTTTGGACAGTTTGGAATTATTTCAGTTTATTCTTATTGATTTTATGGCTCGTTTTGGAGATTTATTGAAGAGGTGATTACGAAGACAATTGAATATTGCTTATCTAATGTTGTAGTTGTGGATTCACAAGGAAGCGTGACTTATCAAATCTCTTGAAAGGTTTCAATCCCCTTTAAAGATAACTTGTTACTGCTTCACAATGTAGAGACCGAAGACATTCAAAATCTAGCAAAAGATGTGTGATTTTTCTTATGGTGCTCAAAGCTCACTTTGCTATCACTTAGTATTGTCTCATAAGAGATGAGATTTTTGTCAAGAGTTGTGGTCTAATTATATTTCACAGATTTTAATTTATAAGTTCGACGTCACATGGATTAGTGCAAAAATAAGACACAAGTTTGGGAAATTCTAACTTCTTCATCAAATCCGTTACTCGATTTTCTTCAATTAGTGATAACTACATAGAGCCTAGAGAGTTCCGAGAGATCTTGTCAGATTCAAAGATGGCAAACATATTGGTTTTCAGGAGAAGCATATTGATAAATTGTTTAACCATCTACATGCCACCACTTGAGGGGAAGTGTGATTCATTAACTACTGCTAGGTCATTTATTTACTACTGCTAGTCTTAGTGTTGCTACTTGCTCAGAGTCTATTTTGCGTATATGCTATACTTCATGGATGGTACTTGAGTCATTGGAAGGATGGATGTAGTGTGGTATATGATTTGTAGAAATCCTCGCTAACACCTCCAAGCATCCCAAGTTGCATTTCTACAAGAAGACCCCTATTAGATGATTACTAAAGGGAAGAAGATTACAGGTCTTTATTGATATTGCGAGCTTATTATCTGTGGTGACATGCATTACTAAGGAAGCTGAATTTGTTTCATTCAGGGAGATGATTACATCTCAACTTCTCTATTTAAGGGGAAGTTCGTACACGTCTTTGTTTGTTTTGTCATCATCAAATAGGGGATTCTAGATTTGATGAGACAAAATGAATAAAATAATGAAACAAAAGGATCAAATTCGTCATTATGAAACTCTACAAGCTGGTGGAGAAATATGAAGATTTGGTCAAATATTCTACAGGATAATGATTAGGAAACATATTAATGTGGTTTAATGTAATTTAAATAGTTTCCTTATATATTGATTTACTTCCTTTGTAAGTCATGATCTCTCCCTATATAAATAGATCATAGACATAGGTTTTATAAATCCATCCATAGACTATTCTAGAACTCCCCAAAATGAGAGTCTATATAGTTAAGACTAGCAAGTCGACTGATGAGAGTCAAAATAAGTACACCATAGTTATGTTGGTGAAAAGCCCAAGTTATAGTTAGGGTAATAATGAAACGATTAATATCACATACCGCTTCAATAAAGAAAACCTTGTGATAACTTTGATTGTGTTCTTTATTATTCCGCTGCGTGTTATCAATCATTGTTATTATTATCCTAGATAAAACAAAAGCCCAAATAATTCCACTTCAATTTCAAATAGGTCATAAACAACCTTCTTCGTAACCAATTCGAACAAATAATCCAAAATACGAGCCTTTGAAACTTTTAGGAACATTTAAAACCAAAAAACCTTCCATAAACAAAAACTCGACACATCTTTCTCATAAAGTCGACATACCAATAAAAACATTAATGATTAGATGACGAGAAACCCTAATAATTGTTTTAGGGTTTGTGCGAAAATGTAGCAAGTCTTTTGTGGATTTGTGGTTATCAGGAAAGAATTGATACAAAAGTTGTGTTTATGGTCTTGGATGTATGGCGTGAACAGGAAGTTCAAACCCTAAGCTTTTGGGTTTTGGATTCGCTTGTGTAAAGGTAGCAATGAAGACGCAATGTCTTGTGAATAAAAAAATGGGATTAATGACACTTTCTTGTTATAAAAAGGTGTCCACAAAAGGACCATAGGAAGGAAGGACTTCAAAGAAATTTTAACACAGCTAGTTTGATGATTAATACTGCTAAGCCTTCTGTTAGTAAACTCTAAGCTGAGATGGTGCAACACGTGTCTCCACCACAGTAGGTTGCAACTAATTGATGGGTTTTAAATTTCATTGGGACTACGTGTATAGAAATGATGATGGGCCGTTCGTGTGCTACATTGAGTTGGATGAATATGTATCATTGGGGGCATGGCATATACTAATTGGGCTCGTTATATATACTTTGTGCTGCTAGGTTACTAGTTACTACTGCTTGTTTGTATAATTAAAATTACTGTTCACGTGATGAGCACTTTTGAATATATTATTGCTGCCTGGGGCACGAACTGGATAATGGAAAGTGTGTACAGCTGCGATTGAATAAAGAAGCAAAAAGGATGAAGTCACATAGATGTGGGATGATGACACACGAATGTTGTTTAGGGCTGAATTTTCCATGAGTAATTTAATCATTGCATATATATTAGATTATACAAAAAATGCTAGCTCACGTGATTTAATGTTGTTCGGAAAGTTAGTATGTACGAGCAAAAGGGTTAGTACCCCGCTCTATATAAGTTAGGTATCGGCTCTATTATAAATTAGTACCAGCTTCGGACTTGCGACAGCACAGTGACAGAATAGCAACAGACAGCGTCACTGTTACCTATGGGAGGAAGGAGTCCTCTGTTTTGTGACAGCTTTGCAACGATACAGTGATAGTTTTAGTGACTGTTTTGGGACAGAAATATGGTCACTAAATGACAGTTTTGGATTGTACCATTTGGTTTGTCCGATATAGCTAGTTTGTACCGCTAGCTTTGGCAGATATCGGATGACACGTTATTTTTTTTTGGGTTGTTGGACGCATTTGGGTCTCGAACGATGATAAAGTTTATGGTTTGTTTTGGAGAGTATTATGAAGACATTTGATGCAATGGCTTTTTAATCAATTATGTAACAAGAGTAACCTTTTTGTTACAATAACAAACAAGGATCCAATACGAATCGACGGCTGAGGCAATAGTCACATAAGAGAGGATGATGTTATTGCACTTAGATGATTTTCATCAATAATTACCACTTGGAGCCTACTGAGTTTGTGATTCAAAAGATGGTTAGCATACTTTCAGGGGAAGCTTATTGTTAACATGCTTAACCATCTACATGTACCACTTAAGGGAAGTGTTCACAAGTTGCTTATCTACATATGACCCCTATTTAATAATTACAAAAAGGAGAAGAAGACTATATGGTTTGCATGTTATTTTAAAGTGGTGACATGTACAAGAAGATCTTATTTCAAGGGGAAGCTTTGAAGATTGTTTCATACATGAAGATTGTTTTGTAATATCAAATAGGGGAAGATTGTTGGGAATTATATTTGAGTTGATAAGACAAAACACGAATGAAACAAGATGGAAACAAAAGGACCAAAGTCGTCATTGTGGGATTCTACAAGATGTAGAAGAAAATAAAGATTTGGTCAAAAAGAGATAAAGATGTAGAGATAAAGATTTGGTCAAACTCATTAATATCTTTTAAATAGTTTCCATGTAAAGCCTTGACCAAGATTTGGTCAAAAAGAGATAAAGATGAAGAGATAAAGATTTGGTCAAACTCATTAATATCTTTTAAATAGTTTTCATGTAAAGCCTTGACTCCTTATGCTATAAAAGGAGGTCTAGGCATATTGTTTTGTATCCTAGAAAGTGGTGTTCTCAATGAGACGTCCCGACTAAAACAAAAGGTGTTGTACCACGTTAATTAGTTATTCAATCATTATCTTTGACCAAATCTTTCAATTCTTATATTTTGTAGTATTCTTTGACTACAACTTTGGTCCTTCATGTTTCCATCTTGTTTCATTCGTGTTTTGTCTTATCAACTGAAAATATAATTCCCAACATTAGTGGTCCACCAGGTCATGTCACTATTCAAACTCAATTCTTTTTCAATAAAGACTTGGATTATTTGCTATATGGCAGTAAGGGAAGCGGACCAACTTTGTCAATTTCCAAGATAAAGGCTGCTCGTTATCCTGACTTTGGACTTGAACTACTCGTACCTAAGCATATGTAGATCAATGATGTCTGCACCTATGACATAAGTGCCTCTTGTAGTATCTCTCATTGGTGGTTTAATCGTTAGAGATTCTACATTGACCGACACGCTGCTGACTCAAGACGCAAGGTAGTCAGAACTCACATGCGTATACTCAGTGTTGTCATAATAAAAGCCTACTCTCGCTACGGGTACGACTACTTGAAAGAGATCATACTGCGCAGAGTTGATTATCAAGAATACACGATTGCAGAAAAGGACTTCAAAAACTTGTATCCCAGTGACTTTGAAGACCTGAATCTGCTGCTTCTGCAAGGTCATCTTAATCATCTTCCTGGCTCAGACAAACGCATGCTTTTTACTGTTGTTAACCTGTGGACACGCAACTTAGTGATTCGACAGCGGGTTGAAGACCTCCAACTCGGCATTGAGAGCTACCAGAAATAGCTTAATCTCACTAAACCAGGATGGGATGCAAAAGGCTTCGAGTACAAGCATGACTATACAATCATTGAGTCGCCTCGTGTAGTTGTATTCCCCGTCAGTAACAATGAACGAAAGATTATGAGGTTCAATGAGATTTACAAATTCAGTGATGATACGTTGACACATATTCTGGAAGCACTAGATTACAGAGTTAAGGAGTACAAGGTTAGTTGGCTCAATCCGGGTATGAACACGCGGTTTTGGACTGATAAGGATGTGACAAGGAGCAAAGAATTTATACATGCCATTGAACGGAGACTCAAGACCAGAAGGATCTTTCAGAACTTGGTATGCTTTGTTGGTGGTCGCGTACGAGATATTGACTACAGACTCCTTTAGAGAACCGAATGAGCACATCATCTCTGCATTCAGGTCAATATCTTTTGTGGTGTATATATTGTATCTTGTACATTATAGAGTAGTGTTGTATTTAGTGTTATGTGTCAGTGTATGAATTTTTCATGAATTTTTTATTAAATTTAAAATCCTTCAAACCTATCATACCTAACACTAACAGAATCCCTTATAGATTAAGGGGGAGCATTAATATGTTCCCCATTCGGCTTGTGATTAATCAACACATTTTTCTCCCAGTTTTTCCAACATATTCGAATCCATTGGTATCCAAAATATCAAAGGGTTTGAAATTTTTGATAAGGGGAGAAAATGTTATTTAAATATGAAAACTGATAAAAATGTGACTTTGTGGACTCATATGTATACTCCACCCTCCGTGTGCTAAACATTTTTGTTTAATCGATGCACGTGTTGAGGGGGAGCGTTTCTGAAAATTCAAAAACAATCGAGGTACTAAAAGCTTTGATATTTATATCACAAGTACCTGATTGAGTTTTTCAATTGGTTTTATGGCAAGGTGAACTGTACCAAAAAGACCGACCATGTATTTAATTTTATCAGAGTTATAAGGTTGGTAAGGTTAGGTATTAGTTCCCATGATCCAGCCAGAACTAGAGGGATCTACCCAGGGACAATTCACTAGTTAGTGTAGAAGTCCTTAGGTATGACATAAAAAATGAGTAAATGTGAGAATAAGGGAATAGTGCCGACTGAGATGGAGCTAGAACTGGAACAAACCCAACAAGGTTCTAGTCATGAAGTCTCGATAAGCAATGAAGGGGTTGAAGAATGAAAAAGAAATGTAAAGATAAAGGGTATAAAGAAAGAAGCCATCCATACACTTAGGCAGAAACCGAGTCAATACATCTGCTGTCAGAATCACAATGATGATTGCTGACATTGAAGACTGACATCATGAACCCAGTGATGCAATGCACAACCCTCCCTAGCCACTCAGAATCTCTCAAAAGATTTTTGTTTCATTTCTCATGGAGACTAAACACGTTATCTATTGACTTTCTCACTCCGAGTTAGTTGATATTAAAAAGGTGGCAGTCTGCTCCAGCCTCCGATCACTAAAACCAAAACGCATTATTGAGTCTAGAGCCAAGAGATCATCAATCAATCTCATTATGACACTATTCCATTTTACTTGTTCTTCACATAATGTGAAAACAAGGTTTATCATAAGAGTCCTACGCATTATCCCTGTGGTATTGCCAGAACATCTGAGTGATACCTAAGCATCACAGTGAAGATGGATATCCTGCTAGAGCCAACATCAAACAAGCTCTTGGTAGGTGACATGTGAGATCCTTAATGGATCAAACTTGTGTCAACTGGAAAGAAACGATGGTGCAATTCTACAAGAATTAAACTTGTTCCAGTATATGAATTGACGGTTAAAGAACTTTGACAAAAGCTTAAAACTCTCAATGTGTTACAAAAACACTTTCACTAAGTAACACATCGACTGATTTTCAAATCAATTTTCTCTTTATTGCTAACTATTTTATTTCAGGTTCATATAAAGATGGAGATGGTGTCATCGTGTTTCGGCCGAGACAAGTTCAGTACCGCATGCTCATACTTGACCTACACATTCAAAGAAATCATGAAAGCTCAAGCATATGTTTTCTAAGCTTCCGCAACTCTGATATTACACGTCTCTCTTGAAGTGGCCAAGTATTAAAGTTAAAGAACTTCATGAACAAATTATTCAAGATTTCAAGATCAAGAAAGGTATGAGCATGTCGGTCCGCAAAACACAAGATCACAAGACGGCGAAAGACCACAAGTTGATGATCAGGGATTTTATTTGGCTGATGATCTCAAAGAAGCTCAAGATCACATATCAAGTACAATTACAAGCCACAAGACAAAGATCACTACTTCAAAGTACAAGATATCACATGAAGAATCAAATACTATGAGCTGAACACATGATCAAGATTGATGAGCTTAAGTTAGTATTTTATGGGGTGACCTCCCTTAGGGGGAGATTGTTAGATATTAGAAAAAGACTCGGTCACCCCGTGTATTTTACCGTTTATTGTAGCTCGTAGTTAATCGTTTAATGTATAACATTCAGTAATGGGCCGGGTATTAAACCCAACGCGTAAGCCCACTACCAAGGCCTTTAGGTCAGTTTGTAAGCTACCATATAAGCCTCTTCCATGCCATGGAAGAGGTGGTTAGTCATTTCATTTTACAAGTTACACTTTCTCTCATTAAAAAGCTTTCTCTCTCACTTTCTCTCTCTAGACTTGGCTAATCCATCTATCTTCCATTGTGTTATGATTTCCAATATCTTACATGTGCTACATACGATTTACATCTAGAGCATCTAGATGTGAAAACTGCATTTCTTCATGGAAATCTTAAAGAAGAAATTTGTATGCTCCAACCAGAAGGTTTTAAACAAAAGGGAATAGAGAACTTGGTTTGTAGGTTAAACAAATCTTTGTACGGTTTAAATCAGGCGCCGAGGTGTTGGTACAAGAGATTTGATTCTTTCATCAGGAGCCTTAGATATAACAGACTACACGCAGACCCTTGTGCATATTTCAAGAGGTTTGGAAATAATGATTTTATCATTTTGCTGTTATACGTTGACGACATGTTGGTAGCAGGCCCCAACAAAGATCGTATCAATAAATTGAAGGCTCAACTGGCTAGGGAATTCGAGATGAAAGACCTTGGACCCGCAAACAAGATTCTAAGGATGCAACTTCACCGAGATAGAGTTAGTAGGAAAATTTGGCTTTCACAAAAAAGTTATGTGCAGAAAATCTTGCAAAGATTCAATATGCAAGATTGTAAGCCAATATCAACCCCGTTTCCTACTAATGTCAAGCTATCCTCCAAGATGAGTCCTAGCAATGAAAAAGAGAGGATGGAGATGTCTCGAGTACCGTATGCATCAGCAGTGGGAACTTTAATGTTCGCGATGATTTGTACAAGACCAGACATTGCACATGCAGTGGGAGTAGTGAATTGGTACATTGCGGAACCTGGTAGAGAGCATTGGGAAGCTGTGAAGAGGGTCCTTAGATACATTAAAGGAACCTCATATGTTGCATTATGTTTTGGGGAATCGGATTTAATTGTCAAAGGATATGTTGATTCTGATTAAGCAGGTGATCTTGACGGAAGTAAATCAACCACCGGGTATGTGTTTACACTTTCTGGCGGAACAGTAAGCTGGGTTTCAAAACTGTAGTCAGTTGTGGCAATGTCAACAACAGAAGCAGAATATATTACAGCTGGTCAAGCCAGCAAAGAAGCAGTATGGTTGAAGATGTTGTTGGAAGAACTCGGTCACGAACAAGAGAAAATTACTCTATTTTGTGACAACCAAAGTGCCTCGTATCTTGCAAGGAATCCAACATTTTATTCAAAGACAAAGCATATACGAGTTGAGTATCACTTCATTCGTGAGAAAGTGAAAGAAGGAACTGTGGATATGCAGAAAATTCATATTGGTGATAACGTGGCAGATTATCTGACGAAAGCAATCAACTGTGACAAGTTTATATGGTGCCGATCCTCATGCGGTCTAGCGAAAACGTAAGCAACATGAGAATGACAAGGAAGGATGTCGTGTGAAGAATTATCAAGCCTCGATCTAATCTTCAAGTGGGAGATTGTGAAGATACATTGAACAAGTCATGGGAATCTTTCTCAAGTTGGACAAGTTGTGTGCAAGTTGGTTTGATATTATGTCATCCAAGATGTCAATGGCAAGGAAGTATGCCTATAAAAGGCAATGAAACTTGTTTCATTTCTCATCCCATTCTAGCACAACACAACACACGTATAAGGTGTTTCTCTTTGTATCTCCTAGTACAATTTGAGACTATTGGAGAATTGGTGTATATCTCCTACTTACAAGAGATACTTGTTAATCCTTGTAATAGAGAGACGGTGTAATTCTTAATTTCCATCATAGTGAAACGTATCTTTCCTTGCCCGTGGTTTTTACCCTATTGGGGTTTTTCACGTTAAATCTGTGTGTCATCTTTTATTGCATTTCATATTTTAGTTGCGGTTTTGTTTCAGTCCGGTGTTACTTTTCTCAACACCTTTTTGTGCGATAAAATCTACACTCGAATTATTCCTTGTAATTCCAAATAAAAATGCCTACCATTTCATTGCTGATATGCCAAAACTTATATACCTACTCAATTTGGAAACTGAAATTGGAAGTGGATTAGAACATTGTATAAGTTGAATATCATGACTGAGGGACAAATTTGGGGAGCAGTTGATGGATTAGGGGTGGTTTGAACGTGATTTTATTGTGACTCATTAACCCTATAAATGACTCGAACAGAATTGGCAGTGTTTTGATTTCTTGTAGAAAAGATAAACAAAAACGTAAGGTTGCCAAGATGTAGATGACCCAAGTATGTATGGGTAAGGCTGGATGACCATACCTTATGTTGGGTGATGTGTTTAAAGGAAGAGGTAACTTCCACTCTTATTTTTCTCTATTACAGGAGGACTTTCTTTGTTTTGTTTTTGAAAATTTAGAAAATTAGTTAGTGTAACATTTTATTTCAACTTTTCAGGTAATGTTTTATTCACAAAATAATAAAATAAATCGAGGTCTTTTAGGAGGCTTCGCTGTTATGTTTGTGTAGAGAACTTTACCTTGGTAAAGTTAGAGAACTTTACCGGTAAAGTTCAGGATCTCAATCCTACTAGATGGTAGGGTCTACGACGTCACATCAACTTTCTCTCTCCAACTTTAAAACTCACTACAACTCATCTTTCAATCGTAATAGAAACTCCACTTTTAACTAAAACTCACATTTCGTCACCATTTTTTATTTAAATACTTTTATTCATAAACGTAAATATTAATGTAAAAGTAAACGTATGAAATTAATAAAAACGTAAACTAAATTAAAAACTTTTATTCATAAATTAAAAACTTAAACAATACATAGATAGATAAAAGGGGGTTTTTTAAATAAAATTGAGAGTGTGAAGATTAAGGAGATTGTATATAAATTGAGAGAGTTGTGTATAAAAATTGGTGAAGTAGTGTATAGGTAAAAAATAAAAGGTTTTAAAAAAACGTTTTTTATGTGGATAACGGATAAAAATTGAGAGGGGGGCTACCATTTTGAAACTCACCTATGTGAGTGACTCACCCGTTCAACACGAAACTCACGGTGAGTTTTGGGTGTGAGAAGAAAGTCGCACGCGACTTTGAAACTCATTCGGCGAGTTTGAGTCCATACCATCCAACCTAATGACCTTCATTGTGTATCACTTGTTTTAATCATGTAACTGATTCATGGGTGTAACTGATTCATAGTTGATTTGGTGACTATGGTTAAGTGTTTTTTTAACATACAGAATGATATAGAACCGAGATCAACATGCGTCACCAAAAAGTGAAGTTACACTCAACACCTTATAACACCATTTTACTGAGACTCGCTTTTTTTTCTTTCTATTTTCTCACATAAACTATTTATTCATTTACTAAATTAAAATATGGTAAATGACACAAAAGGTACCAAACTTAAGGGTCATTTTCAATTAAAGTATCACACTTTTTTTCTTGCATAAAAAGGCACCCAACTTAATTTTTTGGCCAATTTAAGCATTTTCGTTAAATAATTAACGATCATCCATTAAGTCTTACATTTCAAGTTCACCGGCCGCTACCACCACCACCAATCATCGTCCTTAACTTCGATGTCTAAACCTTAACTTCGATCAATAGTATTGTACTATTGTAGAAGTTATGGCTAATTTGGTTTTACTCAAGGTGCTGATCAAGATTTAAGTATATATAATGATCAATCTTTAAGCATACATAAAATACTTGAAGATAATAACTTAACGAGTTTGAATAAGCTTATTATTTCAAATTTCTTTGCATGAAACGACAGCTGTGGTCATTTTGATAAGTTCATTTGACTTGTTTGTGAATTTCATATTCAGCAGTTTATTTCCTGAATAATTCCTCAAATTTTGAGTCACACTATCGTGTCCTTAACTAATACTATACGTCGGATGATTGATGAACTTTTTTTTTTTGAACGGCGATTATTATTAGAAAAAAAACTAGCAAGGCGCTAGATTACATCATAATAAGGTTCGGGCTTTTAAGCCAATCATCCCAACCGAAACAAGAATTACATCTAGAACGACACCAATTGAAAGACATACATACAACATCATCAAACAAAGACGCCTTCTTAGGACCCTTGCTATCGAATAAAGTCTTATTGCGAAAAGACCATAAGAGCCACCATAGAACAAAGAAAACTCCTTCCAGCAGCTTCTTGTTCTTGTGAGGTAGACGAACACTATCAAACCAATCCACCCATTCTTCGAAAGAGTCCAATTCCGCAGCATCTAAGTACCACCAACGAAGAATCAGGCTGACCACTTGACGCGCTATCGGGCAAGAGAAGAACAGGTGGGACGTCGTCTCCACTCCTTTGTTACAGATACCACATAAAATTGAGTCAATAAGAATACCTCGACATGAAATTTTAAACCGTGTAGGTAACGAATTAGTCATCATTTTCCAGGTGAGAATATTAACTTTGATAGGGACCCACTTGTTCCATCTTGTTTGTAAATCTGCACCAGGTAACAACTTCTCATCGATCAAATTACGAGTCGAGGACACCGAAAAAACCCCTGAATTTTCCAGCTCCCACAGCCACCTATCAGAAGACGAATTTAGAGCAGTCTTTTTAATCAGATTAACCATATTTATAAACTGCTCCATCTCTATACCGCTTCTGGGATGTCTACGAAAAGAAGAAGCCAAAGTAACTTGAGCCAATTTCCTTCCAACGGTGATTTGTTTATTATCCTCAAGAGCGTATAAGCGATGAAATTTATCTTTGAGCTTACCCCCATCACACCACTTATCCTCCCAAAAATTTATCATCATTAACTATTTAACGAAAATACTCAAATTGGCCAAAAAATTAAGTTGGGTGCCTTTTTATGCAATAAAAGAAATGTGATACCTTGATTGAAAATGACCCTTAAGTTGGGTACCTTTTTGTGCCATTTTTCAATTAAAATACAATTATCATAAAATAAAAAAAACAAAAATTATAAGATAAAATAAAATAGGTTGGGCTCATATAAAATTACCCTTCTTCTTGCCTTTCTTCTTCATCATTGTAGACACTGTACACACAAAAAAAAACACTACACACACACATACACTAAACACACGAACACAACCCATTTAAATCGCAAAAACAATTAAAAGAAATTGAAAAGGTGCGTTTTAACGCACGTTGGTGGCTCAACGCCCAGCCCAACGGCGTTCCAACGCGAGGGCCCACCGATATGGTAACGCTAATGCCAGCTAGGCATAACGTCGAGCTCGCCGTTACCACACCTTACGCTCTAAGAGCACAAGGTGTCATAACACCATTGATACAAAAAAGTGCAGGCACATCAGCGCCACATCATCTTTAAGATTATAACACCAAAACACCAAAATACCATTGCACTCATAACACCACCTTTTTTAGACCCACTTTTTTTTCCGTTTATTTAAACAAACTAAACTATTTCATTCATTAATAAAATAATTACATTACTAAAAAACATACGAAATTAAAAAACATGCAAAAAAACATACGAAATTAAAAGACATATGCCCTAACGACTAATCCCGGTGCAAATTGTATTTGTCTTTGATTTGTTATTTTTGCGCGTTGATCCAATATGTATCGTCCTCCGACAAAGCCTTCATGCTAATAGCGAGAAATTTCATATCTTCCAAACGCATGACCGTATAGTCTTTCTCTTTAGCGACCTCGTAAGCCGACTCGGCGGCTTCCCATTTGAGATGAAATTTGGTTAACATTGTATCCCCGAATGGGTTTGACGAGTTACTTCCCCCGTTGCTCGTCATGGTCTCGGATTTGCTTTTTTGGCGGGACAGGCTTTGTCGAGGGGACGTGGTCTTGGATCTTCACCAAATAGCTCCCCGTGCCCACCTCTGGGGACTTGTTCACCTTCTGTTAGATCAACCAGCTCAACCAGAAAAACCGGCTCGATGCGTCCCATTTGGAATAAGTTTTCAAGATTTTCCATGCATCTTCTTGAGCAAATGAATTTTTTTGTCCTCTTCATGATAAGGCGTTCTAGCACGTTTTATAACATCGAGATCGTTTTCCCCACTTTCCCCAAAAGTTTGCAACGTTTGAGAATCAAGTTGAACTTTTGGCAATTATTGTTCAACGTATGCCACTTGCTAGTCAACATGTCCTTGTTACGTTTTTGGAAATTTTGCCTATTGAACTTGCCAAGAACCTTATACCAAAACGTATCCTCTTTTTGTGAATTTCTGATATTGAGATCCGTGAAAACGGCAACGTAACACGACGAACGCAACGTTTCCTCGGCTTCTAGCCAACGCAACAACCCCCCCCCCCCGGTCGGGTTGGTCGTCCTTGGTTTTTTTGCGGGATGTTTTCATTGTTTTTTCTTCGATTGGTGGTTGTGATTGTGATTGTGAGGATTAGGATTGTGGTTGTTCTTGTGGAGGCTATTGTGGTGGGTTTTTTTAGATTTTGGAATTCACGGTTTAGCATTTGTTGTTGAAATTGGTAAAAGGCTTATTGTTGTTGAAAAAGTTAATTGGGAGTCATGCCAAATTAACTAGCCAAACCAGGTAATTGAGAATGTGATGAGTTACTAAATGACGGTGTCGGAGGGTTTGACGAAGAAGACGAGTTGGGGTTCGTCACACACCGAGGAGGTTAAAAAGGCTATCGTTAGGAAATCCCGACATTTTTTTGGATATTGGAAGTATGTAAAAATTGTCTTTGAGTTGTGGTTGTGTGTAAAAAATATATGTGGTGTGGGGGCATTTAAATTGTATTGTATAAGTTATTTTTTTTTGAAAACTAGCCGTTATAGCCGTTGGGGGGGTGATTTTTTTTTAAATCGTGCGCTGTAACGCGCGTTGGTGGCTTAACGCCAGCCCCAATGTCGTTACAACGCGAAGGGTGATAGTGTCGTAACGCCGCCTAACGCGATGCCACGTCGGCATAACGTCAAACTCGGTGCTACGACACCCAGGCCTCTAAGATTGAACGGAGCACAGTTAGGTTGCCCACACCGGGCCGGTGAGCTACTGAGCACCTCAGAAATCAAAGTCCTCACGCATGAGACCCAAAGCACCCCACAAGCCTCACGTGCCACAAGGAAGAAATTTAGCCTCACGAAGGTGAGCAATACACATTTCGGGCATTGTGAAAATGTGCCCTTCCCCCCCCCCTCCCCCCCACCCCTCTCAACGATAAAATTTAATAAAAAACATTTCCACACTACCATTTTATTCACCTATAAATATCCCTTAAACTTCTACGTTTTTAAACACAACTTCAAATTATATACTCTCTACTCTCTTTATCATTTTTACTAACAAAATGTGTCAACAGAACACTCCCCGCAACACATGTCGTCAACAATGAAGGACAACCGAGACACTCCCCCGACACCGGAAGGAACATTCAGTCTCCGAAATACTCCACCGACAACCCAAAAAATAACTTCCGAGCACCACATTACATTTTAGTTTACGTTTTTTATTTATCTATGTAGTGTTTACATTTTTAATTATGTATGTGTACGTTTTAATTATTTTTGTAACGTTCTAATTTATGATTAATAGAAGTTTTAGTTTTTAAAAAAATTGTTTTGGCCAGTGAGGGTGGTTTCATTGATGTGGGCAAAAAGTAAGAGTGGGTGAGGGTGAAAAAGTGAAGAGAAAAAGCTGATGTGGCGCTGAGGTTAGGGGTGTAAATGAGTCAAGTCAAGCCGAGCACTGCCAAGCTTGAGCTCGACTCAAATACTAAAACTCGAGCTCGAAACTCGACTCGAGCTTAGTCGAGCTTTATATTTTGAGCCCAAGCTCGAGTCGTCATAGAAAACTCGAGCTTGAAGCTCGACTTGAGCTCGATTATTTCCACATTTAAGGCTTGAACTCGATAAATACTCGACATATCAAGCTCGGATCGACTCGAATTATATGAAAATTAAGTAAATATATGTATATAAAAGGGTAAAAGGGAAAAGGGAAAAAGTGTAATTTAGTTGAAGCTCGATAAGGCTCGCGAGCTTCACGAGCAGAGTATTTTCGAGCTCAAACTCGACTCGAAAATAGAGTCGATTTTGAGTAGTTTACGAGTAGCTCGCGAGTTGTCTCGTCTCGTTTAGACCCCTAGCTGAGGTGAAAGGTGAGGGAGAGTGTTTTTCCAGTGACTGATGTGGGTAGTATTATAGGCAATTTGTTTCTGTCACACCCCCAAAATCGGACGGCAGCGGAATAGTAACAGTGAGGGTGGACTTCACAGGAACAAAGTATCAGAAGTTAACAGAAAAGACTCAAAAGAGACGTTTTTAACAAGATAGCAACTTCGTTTAAATCATCAGAGTAAATTCCAGGTGTCGCAAGATTTACATTTACTTTTTCAAAGTTACAAGAGTTCTAAAACATGAATCATTTGTATCATTTAATGATAAAAGGCATATCGTAATGTAAGAAAAGCCCGAGTTCTATAAAGTTTTGTTATCTCGGCAATCGAAAGGCTCCCAAAGCTCAGTAGCAAATGGTTACCATATACCTCGAGAAGTAATATCATCGTCAAAACGTCAACATTATGTTGGTGAATTCATAGGTTTAAGTAAAAAAGCTGTGTATTTGAAATGTGATTTGTAAGAGTTAATATTTCACGTTTAGAAAAGTACGTTATAGCATTTAATAAGTGTCAGTCTACGAATATCCCTAAGTAGTGATTAAGTAAATCACGACAGTATTTTAAATATAGATGGACCACAAGACTTACAAGTAATGGTGGACTAAGTATCGTATTCGAAGTCTAAACATATATTATTGCACTAAGCTTCATTGACTTCGTGGTGCACTATTATCGTAATTCTCTAGGGTAATTTTGCACCCGTGTTCGTAATTATATGGGATTTTCACCACGTATTGTAATTTATAATGGATTTGACCTGTTTTCGTTAGTATATGGGGAAATGCACCAGTATTTGGTGTAAATTTTAAGGGATTGTTATGCACCCAGTATTCGTGGATCTTAGGCCATTGCATTCGGTATTTATCTGGATAGAATACAATTTTAACACTTGTGTCCATAAGTAAAACAAGTAATGTCCAATAATTCACCGTTTCATAATAGGTATTCAACGATTCTCCAATATGTAGTATAACAAATCTTGCTTTAGTAAAATAGTCATGTAACGCTTACGCTAAGAATTCAATAGGTTATGTGTAGTTTCATTAATAGTCGAGCTATGTATTCTCAAAACGTAAACAGTTTATGAAAACCTTTAAAAAGAGAAGGGTGCGGGCTATGAACTCACCTTGAAGTGCAACGAATTCAACTAGTAGATCAAAGAGTGGTAATGCGTCTCGATAAGGACGGGATTGCTAACTCGCCTAATCCTAACATCAGGTCGTATGAGTATGATGCATATTTTTTTATAATTGCATGGCATAACTATAGTTTTTAGCGCTTTAGCATCATTCTCATCTTGTAAACTTTTGTTTAATTTATAAATTTAAAACAATTATATAAATTTGTTTACTTGAAAATCTAATAATGTCTTAAGTATTTGTATTTGTAAAAATTGTTTATACTTGTACCTATAATTTTAATTATTAGAATTTTCTATCGATTTATTGTTGTTTTTTACTTAATATTGTACGTATTATATTAGTTTTCGATCGTAGTGTATTATATGATGTTTAATGGTTTTATTGACATTGTATTTGTAGAGTTTTTTAGTGATTCCATTTATCGTTTCGTTTTTTTTTAGTTTTTTTAAGTTAAACGCTTTTATGTCAGGTTTTGTGTCTTGTTACAAACTATACATCCGAAATGTATGATTATCAGGAAGGTTTATGTTAAATATCGTTCCTACACTTTTGATAGTTTTTACCACTTCGACTCAATCTGGCCAGAAGGTCCTCTAAAACGTAGTTTCAGCAGCTGCCGAAGCGTCACGGTTTCACTGCTAATTTTTATATATTCTATACTATATATATATATTATATTATATATATATAATATATATATATATATATTATTTGTTGAATAATTTGAAATGCGTATCTTACTCGTTTTAACTTCGTTTTTAGCGTTCTTTATATGTATGGATTCGTATTTGTAAAGATTATGTTCATATCGAGAATAAATTTCCCAACAGACCATGTGTATGAACATGTATTAGTTTTTATAAACAATATCTTTTTGTCGAAAACTTCGTATTTGGCGTAACTTCTTCGTTATAGCTAGGTTTCTCGAGTTCTTTATATGCGTACGATCTCTAACAGTAGTATTTTTATTAATACTGTAAAGTTTGCTTCTTGTTTGTAGAAATTCGTAATAAACTATGTACTACCTTTTAAATAAATATGTATTTAGTTTATTTATTATTCCTTTTTTTTGTTTTTAACTTGAATTAAAATACCATCAGTCAGTCATCTACTACATCTTTTGTATGATCAAAATAGTGTCTCATTTATTTTAGGTCCTCTTAGTCACTTTACTTGTCACATAGTGTCTAAGATGATATTCATCCTCATTTTTTTTTAACTTCAAAAACTATTATTTAATTTGAATGTGTAAATAATTCGCTCGCATTACTTAACAATAATTATATATAAACTTACCATTGCTTGCTTAAAATTCCTTTGTTTAGAACAAACAAATACTTAAATATTTTTTAACATCATTATTAGCCCATGTACAAATCAGATTTCATACGCAGTTTGTTTTAGCAATGCTTCAGTTTTTTATAAACTTTATAAAAATAATCTAGGTGGTGATTTAACTATAAACAATTATATAGAACATGTGGAAATATAAGATTATTTGAAGACTGATGATCTTGGTTGGACCTTAGGAGAATGAGTGATTGAATGTGATATAATTAATCCAGTCACCCCTTGTTAGTTAAACCGTAAACTTCCAAAGAAAACCCTAACTGCCTTAAGACTTGCCAAATGCTTAACCAAACTTTCAAAGACCTTCATTGGTAGAATATTGTCTTAGATATGTGTGGGGATCACTTGGTTAGGTGGTAATCATAAATTCGTTTGAATTATTTCGTTTATGGTTTGGTTCTTGCAGCGGATAAGAGGGAGGGAAGGAGAAACATAGAGGATACTTTGTGCTTGATGTGTGAACTTAAAGAAAATGTGTTGTGTTTTTTTTTTCAACTATATGCGCATGTGTTTTAATAAATATACCAATCAAGTCTAGTCAATGCCACTATTCGCAGTGTTGAGATAATATGACAAGAATGTTACAATGGGAGGAATATCAGACTATGGATAGAAAAACATGGAAAAATGTTTGCTAGTGTGTGTTTTTTTTTTTTACTAGGTTAGTACTTGTAGGTTATTTAAATGCAAATTTGTGTGATCTTGGTCTTCGTAGGTTGCGTGATACTAGGGTAAGGAAAAACTCATAAAGAAGAATCTATATTGTGTCTTTGATATGTTGTTGGTAGTACTTGTGATGATCTTGAAGTTATAATGTGTAGGTTAAAGGTTTTTATAGTTAGTATAAACTCTGTAATATGTAAGCTCTAGTTGGTTCATTGCTAATGTAATTTGGTTAACTTGATACAGATTGGGTAAAGATTTGAAGTTTTATAAAACTTTGATTATTGGAAATAATAATGGGTATTTGTTGAAACGTAGATAAATTTTGGTGGTTCCGCGAATGCCTAAATGTATTAAATTGATAAACGTAAACGCGTTACGTAACCAATAAAAATATAAAATATAAAAGTTAATAATTACTTTCGTAAAAATAATATATTGCTTGCTTGACGTAACGTTAATTTGTTTGATGTCCGTTTACGTTAATGGATAATTTTTAGCTTACGCGATTTAACTACACGATTGAAATTAAAAGTAAACGTGTAGAAGTTTAAAATAAATAGTGAAATAAATGACGTCGTAAAATAACTTGAAAACACGAAATGTTACATTTTATTAAATAAATTTTGATCATTAAATATAATTGAATTATTATCAAGTCGGTACGTGTTGTGCGTGGTTTTCAAAATTAACGAGATATCTTATTGTTTTCAAGTCAAATGAGATTGAAAAGGAAATTTATAAATGAGGAATATATAATAATAATTATGATTTATTATTAAAATAAGTTCCGAAGAAAAAATAAATTTTATCGGTTACGCGGTAATTGTTTTTACATGTCAATAAAAGGTCAAAAGTCAAGTCAAACCCGAAAAGTCAAAGGGTAAAATAGTTATTTAAGGTTCCAAAAATTACCGGTTGCTACAGTTTCTCTATAGCATAGCCAAAATGCATCGGTGATAATGCTAGTCATGTTAAAGGTACAAATGCCATCTGGTTGGCAAATGTTGTACATTTTTTTGGAGTGAGTGACGTATTTTTGGTGGTGTGTTATGAGACCCGCATGCCCTATAATATGTTATAACTGAGGATGGTGATTTAGTTATAGTGATATTATAGGGTGTGTTTTGAGGTGACGTGCCCTATAAATTTTATAAGACACTACCGCACTTAGCTCTCTAAGTGAACAATTGTTTTTTAAAAGCAAACTTTGGCAAGAAATTTCGTGTTCTGTGTTACATAAAATGTTTATAGGTACTCAGCATCTTTAATGTTATCACTAAATTTTTACACTTAAATAACATTAAAGTGGCATTTTATTGGATATTCTTGCACTAAATAAATTATGTTCCAATGTGTGGTACTAAATATTTGTACTAAATACTTTTATCTTGTTTAAGTTGTATGTTAACATGATATATCGAAAGAATAGTTAGAATATTATATATCAGTATTAGGCTCATTGTAATCGAGTTGATATACGAGTTATAGAAATATATTTTTTTATAAATTAGTTTTATCTTTTTATTTAAATATCACGTTTTAATAAATATATGAAGGTTTAAAAGAAGTGAATAGTATTAGTGATATATGAATAGTATTGCACTATATTTAGTGCTTTACTATTCATTACACTAAGTTAGTGCTAAAGATGGTGATAACATTTTCTTGTCTTCCACTGACCACAATTATGTTTCCTTTTCATAATTGAATTATGCCCCACTCATCTAAATTATGTGACGAAACTTATGAACTGTTGTAACGCTCTAAAAAACCCTATTGGCGATCAATGGCAACCACACCACTTCGAACCCTAAAAACATTTTCCGATCCACTACCTGCCTTTTACATCATACCTGCTAAGGACCTATTATTGTGAGCATCATCACATTGTGATTTGATCTCCGATACTGAAGTTCCTTACAGGTGAGTTATGCTTAGGAACCATAGAGATTAGTTTATGTTTTTAGGGTTTCGTCTTTTTGTTTTTTTATTTTATCATTGTCGCCTAGGGGTTTTTATTATGGGACATCGTTGTTCAGATGTGGATGAGGTGAAAAAGATCTCTACTTCAATCTTTGTTATGAATTTCTCAAATCAGTTTTACGCTAAGGACTTATGGAAGGTTTGTAATCATTATGGAAACGTCATTGACGCTTTCATTCTGAATAGGAGATCCAAATCAGGTAAAAGATTTGGTTTTGTTCTCTTTATTAAGATCTTTGATGTAGATCGTTTGGTTAATAACCTATGCACGATTTGGGTTGAACGTTTCAAGCTACATGCAAACATTGCTAGGTTCCAAAGATCGCCATTGAAAAATAGTAATACTCAATTCACAAATAAGGCAGAGAAAAAGTCTGTTCTGGCCGTTGTTCATAAGGACAGTGGGGTATATGGGTATTCTAGCTCTTATGCTCGCGTTGTTAAAATAAGGCCCCGGACTCAAAATGTGAAGGAGGAGAACAAACCGTCAATAGTGCTTAATGAAACGTGCATGAATCAACAAGACTATTCCACATCTTTGATGGGTAAAGTCATTGAATTTGGCTGATTAACAAACTTGAAGGTGGTTTTAGCTAATGATGGTTTTGATTATATTAAGCTAAAATATATGGGCGGGTACTGGGTGATGATTGAATTCCAGACAGAGGCGTCAAAAGAGAAGTTTAAGGCTAATGTGGGCATAGGTTCATGGTTTTCTCAGTTAGAACAAGGTTCAAATTTATTTCACATAGATGAGAGTCACACATGGGTGGATATTGAGGACATACCTTTAAAGGTATGGACTAAAAGTACTTTTAATCGAATTTCCTCTAAATAGGAAGATTTACTACATTATTGAAGATCAGGATGAGGGTTACTTCAACAGTAAAAGATTATGTATCAAAACGAAGTTAGTATAGAATATCTTTGAATCGTTTAAAATTATAAATCAAGGTAAATTGTTCTGGGTTCGCGCTAAAGAAGTTTCTGGTTAGATCCCTGACTTTGCGGAAGACGATGAAGAAGAAAGTGATACTGATAATGAAATAAGAGATGAAGAACTACACGATGAAAGTGCATGTATGCATAATCATGCAACTGTGGAAGGAGAAAGTGATGTTGAAGAGGTCTTTGAAAATATTTTTGAGAATGAACAATATCAAGCTCATAAGAAGGACGATCTTAACATTGGACAAAATGATATTCGCTTAGAGGACCCATTTAATATTTATGATCTTCTTAACAAGAAATAATACAACATTATTGGAGTTTCTAGCTCAGATAATATGAAGTACCCTCCAGGATTCACTCCATCGGTTGCTACTGAAGTTCAATCTAATGCTTTCAAAAAGTCAGAAATGGAAGGTGATGAATGTTTACAAAATATTCATGATGAAAAAGTAGCTTCTGAAGTGAAGATGACATGGCATTTGAGTAATCCAAAGGATGACAAAGAGGAGTCTATATGCTCAGGGCATTTTAAAAAAGCCGAATTACCACGTTCAAGAGGCTCAATGTTACAACTAATGGATGACTTGGTGAAGGTGGGACAAACCATGGGATATAATATGGAGGGATGTTTGAAAATATTAAAGAGATTATTAATTCTCAAGGAGTGAATGATGATCATAGATGAATTTTATGTCATTGAATATCCAAGGCCTTGCCTAAAAGGCTACAAAAGATTGGGTTAAGGAGTTATGTGTTAACAACAAGGTGAATTTTATGTATTTGCAAGAAACAAAAATGGAGATTATTGAGCTTTTCAATATTAAGATGTGTTGGGGTAATTTTGCTTTAGATTATGTTTATAGTTCCTCCATTGGTTATTCGGGTGGTATTCTTTGAGTGTGGGATCCAAGAATGTTTCATAAAATTAATTATACGGTTTCTGATTATTTCGTTATGATTAAAGGAGAATGGGTTCCTAATGGTAAAAAGCTTCTTATTATATAAGTTTATGCTCCACAAGAGTTAAGTGAAAATAAGATGTTATGGGACTACTTGACTCTTGTGATTAATAACTGAAATGGTGAAGTGGTAATCATGGGTGACTTTAATGAAGTTCATAAGCAAGCTGAGAGATACGGCTTTATATTTAACGTGCAAGGTGCTGATGCTTTCAATTTGTTCATTTCGGATACGGGTTGGAGGAGATTCCTTTAGGTGGTTGTTCATTTACATGTGTCACAAATCGGCTACAAAGATGAGCAATCTTGATTGTTTTCTTATTTCTGAAGGTTTGATGGGTTCATGCCCTAATATTTCAGTGATTACTTTGGACCGTTATTTATCTGATCATCGACCCATCTTAATGCGTGAGTCTCATTTTGATTATGGCCCCATTCCTTTTCGCTTTTTTCATTATTGGTTTGAAATTGAGGGTTTTGATAAATTTGTGAAAAGAACATGGAATGATGCACACGTGACAGATTCTAACGCTGTGACAAAGTTAATGAAGAAAATGAAGTATCTTAAAGAGAAGATTCGTGCGTGGATAAAATTTAAGAAGGATAGTTAAAAAAATATTAAGAAGACTTTAAAAGTAGAATTAGCTGAGATTGATTTATTGTTAGTGTTAGGTTCATAAAAAGTGTCGATTATGTGGTTTAGTTATATTTAGTTTATAGTCTTTATTTTGTTTAGTATAAAGTAGCTTGTAATAAGGTATATTATGCTAAAAGAAAGAAATAGCATAATTACCAAAGATTAAGGACTAGAAGTGAAAAATAAAGGAAGGGAAGGCTCCTTCCTTCTCTTATAAATACCCCTATAATCATCATTAGAGGGTGATGCTTTTTTAATAAACATTTTCCCTTTCCCTCCATTTAAAACATTTGAAATTTGAATACTTTCCCTCTACTACTATTCTCTCTAAGCTTCCATGATTGATAATGTATGATTCAAGATAAACAAGACCTAACAAGTGGTATCATACGCCATTAGAGAATACGAGTGAGTCGATTTGTGCCTTTTTTTCACGTCCGAGAACGATAAGATGAAATTCGGTGAATTCGGTTGAAGCATTTGAGCTCTCGATTAGTGTTTTGGAAGCGGTTTCGAATAATTGAGCTGTTTCGTTATGGATTTGGTGATGGATTACCGTGTTTTAGCATTCTCGGAAGTGTATTAGTATTCTCGGATCATTTCTCTACATTCTCGGAAGTGGTTTTTAGAGTTTCGGATCACTTTTCTTATAGTTTTGATCGGAAAAATATTGTAATAGATATATACGCATTTTCGGTTCTATCGAAAATCGTATATTAGGAGATAATTGATAAACTCGGTTGAAGATCGAGTTTCATAACTTTTCACACATTTTCGGTTTTATCGAAAAGTGTGAATAAGGACTTAGTGAATTTACTCTCGGGAATACGCTTACAAAGTATTAAAATACCACAATTTCACGGTTTTATCGTAAATTGGGTTTTTGAAAAACAAATTTGTCAATTTTTAAAACTCGGAAACTAAATTCGGTTTTATCGAATTTGAAGTTAGATGTGTTTTTGGATTATCCAGACATCATAAATTTTGGTTTTATCGAGTTTGTGGTAATTGATAATTCATAGTCTTCGAAATTTTCAAAACTCGGTTCTATCGAGTTTGATATAATTGATTTTTGGATTAAGAGTATTTCCGAGTTTAAAACGTTTTTAGTGTACCGAGTTTGTTAGTATTTTTTTCCGAGTTTAGTTCTGTTCGAGAAGTGTACCGAGTTTCATACTACGGATATACGAGACATGTTGGTCCCAAGTTTTATAAAGTGTTCGTGAAGTGTACCCGCGTTGGAAATCTTTTCACAAATATCACTCATTTTCGTCTACAAAGATCCAATCTTTGAATCATAAGAAATGTCAACATCCAAAACATATCAACAATCCCTTGCTGATGCCGGTTCTGAGACTAGGCCTCCCATGCTTGAAAGGGGTAGTTATATACCGTGGGCAAGTAGATTTAGACGATACATAAATCGAAAGAGGGAAAACCAAAAGTGGCTTAACAAAGCACTTGATGAAGGTCCTTATTTCAGTTGGAGATTTCAGGTTCCTACATCTCCACTGTTCTGAAATATTGCAAACAGCTGAGGATTACAAGGAGATTGCCGTTATTGCATTATGATGCTGAGATGGAGCTCATGAATCTGATTCTTCTTTCTATTCCAAATGACATTTATAATTATGTGGATGCTTGCACTTCGGCTAAGGACATGTGGAAAAGAGTTGAACGTCTTATGAGGGGAACTATACAAAACAAAGTTGATAGAGAAACTCGTTTTACAAAACGAATTTTGATCAGTTGTTTGCTGAACCAGGGAATCACTGTTTTCAGTTTACAATCGGTTTTGGCACGCTATTGAACGTTTGGAAAGATATGAACAGGCATTTTCCAACTGTTCCAAGTAACACAAATGTCTGATAACTTGCAACCGAATGGTGAAATATGTTACCCCAAGTTCGTCTTGCTAAACTTTGATAGTGATACGTTTTGATGACGTTTTGGATTACTTCGGCAATCGAGAACGGTTTTAATTCTCAAAGCAAAAATAGAGTTAGAAAAATCTCATGATCCCTTTGGCTCTTGTACACACCACGGGTTCATCTTCAAAAACACATCGTCGTATATGTTGACACATCCCACATCTGTGGTTGATTACGAAGATGAATACCAGCAGGATGATGTTCACACCAATTCTGAAGATTCTCTAACATCTGCAATGTTGTTACTTGCTCGAGCCATTACTCAAAATTTTTCTACTCCAACAAATAATCGTCTTCGCACTTCATCCAATACCAGAAACCAAGCAATCATTCAAGGAGACAGAGTGAATATTCAAAGCAGGAACTCTGGTAATGCTGGAAGAAATAATAGACGAGCTTATGTTCAGGAGGAATTCCGTAGAGGATACAGAATGCCCAAATGAGACGCGGAATGTTTCAAAGACTCTTCGAACCTCGTCTTCCGGAAACATTTCAATTGTTCAATGCTACAACTGCAGTGGAAAAATACATTATGCTAGGAATTGTCCAAAGCCAAGAGTTCGGGACTCAAAATACTTCATGGAACAAATGTTGCTTGCAAAACAGGATGAAGCTGGAGTAATTCTTGCCGATGAGCAGAATGATTTTCTCTTTGCTGACGCTTCAAGGATGTAAGAAATTGAAGAACTCAGTGCAGACATATGCTTAATAGCCAGAATACAACCAGCTGATAACACTTCTGATGCTGGGCCAAGCTATGATTCTGCATTTATAAGTGAGGTACAATCTTCATCTAACACTGAAAATGAAGATCAAATGTATCCAACTCATACTAAAATTATTAACAGTACTATTGGTGATGATCAAATTGATAGCGATATTATATTTGATTCACCTAATAGGAATGTTAATAGTGGCAGTATTGAAAAAGATACACATGTTCCTGATCTATGTGCGTTAGAGCAATTAGCTAGAAATGCATATCAGGAAGCTGAAAAACAACAAATATTTGCTCAAAAAGTTCAAAAACAAAACACGACTTTGACTAGTCAGCTTGAGTTGTATAAGGAAAGGGTTCGGGTTTTGGAAAACATAAACGAGGATAATAATTATCTCAACGAATTTCTTGAGGCCGATAAACGAGCAAAACATTTGAGTCAACAAGCCCAGTCTCAATTTGTTCGTGATCGAGATATTATTCGAGATCTAGAAAAACAACGAGATAAATTAGATTTTGATGTCAAAGATTACAAACGGCAAAATGAGGAACTTCAAAAGACTCATTCAATTTTAAAAAACAAATGAGTAAAAATGAGGATAAATATCATGACACTGTTCTAGATCTTGAGGCCAAACTGAAAAAGAATGTTGATCTAATTTTGAAACTTGGCAATTCCTTACAAGGAATGTTTATGCTTGGACCAAAACTATTGTCTGTGTATGATCAGCAATTAAAACATGGTTTGGGGTACCTGAATCCTTATACACTCAAGCAAGAAATTTCACAATGTCCAAAGTTATATCTTGCTTCTAGTTTAGGTAATTCAGAGATTTCTTTGGATGTTAGAGATACTGAGGACACTCTTGATGATGCTTCCAAAAGTCAACAGAAAGTGTACAAAAAATGAATGATCCAATTGCTGTTGCAAATAAACAGAATTGTTGGATAATTGATTATGCATAAATAAATGCTCTCTATAAAGACTTTGTTCCTTAAAAAGAACTTTCTGCTGAGCAAAAATATTTTCCATCTTCTTTTATACCTTCTGACAAGAATTCAAATGCAACTCCTTCTATCCCGGTATCAATGCCGAGTGAGTCACCTTTGATCATTGAGTTAGATAAGATAAAAAAATTGTTTTCAAAGGTTGTTTGAATTAATTCAAAAGAGCTGTAAAAGAGCAAGCATTTTTTTATACGTCACCTGAAGAAATACAACTCAATGATTTTTGTCAAGATCAAATCAAACCAATTGTCAACGAGTTGTAGTTCTATTTTGAATTCTTTAAGACGCTATTTTAGAGGGATATAAAAGAGATGAAAGATGTTTTTGAGTCTACAGAAAGTGAACTTTGTGAACTAGAGAAGCAAAATGATTTTTTGAAAGATCAACTTTTGGAAGTATCTCTCAAGCATGAAGTTGAATTAAGTGTGTTGTTAAATCATGAATGTGTAGACAATTCACTCCATGCTGAAATTGAACAACTTAAAAAGAAATCCATCGAGATTCAAGAGGGTTTGCAAGCAAAAATAAAAATTCTTGAAAAAGATGTTCAAAGGTGTGAAAAGCAAAGTGTTGATTTTGAATTAAAGTTACAACATGAAAAAGAAAAACAGAAATGGGATTCAAGTTTTAAGAATAAAAACACAAATCCTCTTAATTATTCTTGGATCTCAAAAATGGAAAAACTTGAAGAAGAGAACGTGTCTTTGGATTTTATGGTGCAATCTTTGATAAAAGAACGTGACAATGTTGAATTAGAATATCAAAAGCTTTTTAATTCAATCAAAAAGACACGGTCTCAAAATCAAAGGGAAATGGATGAATTAATTGCTTATGTCTTTGAGAAAACATATGCATATGGTGCTATTCGTGCTGAGAATCAGAATCTTTTGATTACCATATCTGAGTTAAAAAACTAGACTGGCAAATGTTGAAAAAGGTAAGTCTGTAAATACTAAGTTTGACAAGACAAATGGTTCTCAATCTCTTCTTTGTGTTTCACCATTACACAAACATGCTATTCAAAAGAAAATGGATGTTCAAAAATCAAAAGAAAACCATGTCGTGTCAAAACCAGTCACTTTACAGACTTCACCAACCAAACAAAGAGGGGTAAATTCAAACAAGAATGTCATAGCACCTGGAATGTACAAAGTTGTCACAACACATGAATCACAACCAAACAAGGCTAAGCGTGATTTATCTTTTACAGGAATGAATGTTTCATCTAGTGTTAGAAGACCAATGAATAGAGATTCACATGACAAGAATAGTGTCTTAGCTAACTCTTAGAAGCCAGCAAAGAAAGTAGCAGTTTACGTTAGGAAAAATAAGCAAACAGATATCACATCTGAAAATGTTATCTCAAACAATGAGAATGTAATTGATGTTGATGTTGCAAACGCTCCTAAAGCGAAAACTTTGTTATGTGTTTCTTGTATGCAAAATGTGTTTATTCCATGTCATGATAATTGTTTTGCAAATTATAAATTGAATGTGCGTTCGAGTGTTCGTAGACCATTATCCACTAAATCAAGAACATCAAAATCTTATGATACTACTTATGTAGTTCGCAAGACTAGGTTTTCTAAGGAGTCGACACTATCTAAGTCTTTAGATACTACTCATGTGGTCTCCAAAACTAAGTTTGATGTCAGAAGCACCTCAAAAGCTAATGATAAGGTTTCTAGTTCAAACAGAAGAAATGTACGAGATAAGTCTTTAAGCACATACATGAAGAACAAGATTCGAACTAGTCGAATCTGGCAAAAATGGTTTGAATCAAAACCAAATTGTAGGATCCCTTTAACACATACACTTCATATCATACACGGATCTAGATCAAGAAATATAGAAAGAGAGTGAGATGATTTCCTAGAGAGAGAAAGAAGAGAGAGAGTGAGATGGGAGGAGAAAATAGAAAAAATGAAATGTTTATTATGAAATCAACTCTTTTTTTTTCCTTGGTGGAAAAGGTATATATATACCCCGACACTTAAAGTGACGTTCGGGATATTTGACTAGGACCCGGGCTCGGGTTTTGCTTGGGATTAAACCCGAAACATATACAATATTAGATTAACTATCGAGCCCGATTCCCGATACTTTCCTATTACAACGTTAACTAATTGATTGACCGAGACTTAAATACATAATGAACGAACTTCATGTTCGACTCAATATTTTGAGGCTAACAATCTCCCCCGAAGTGAGTTCATTGATGACACTCCTTCATGAGATCATGAGATTGCTTTTGTCGTTAAGCTCATGTGGTCTTGGTCTTTCTCTTTGTTATTTGTTGTAGGCTTGTTCCTTCATGCTTTGCGATCTTGACTTTGAGCCTTCGTCATTGTCTTTATCGTCTATGCCATCTTGCGATCTTGAGTCTTTTACCAAAATTCTCATACTATGCCTCATCTTGAAAGCTTCAAATCAAAGTTAGCGGAAGTCTTTGTCTTTAAATCTTGAGCTTTTATGATTGATTGTCTTTGTAGAATGAGCATGAATATGTGGTAATGAATCGACTTTGGTTTATTGGGATACCGTCACCAGGGTTTTAACCTGCAGGTTTACGTTAGTGATAATCGAGAAAATTGATTTAAAAATCAATCGACGTGTCACTCGTTAAAGTGTTTTTGTAACACATCAAGAGTGTCATGTTTTTATCTCTTCTCATCAATAGTCAATTCATTTACTGGACCAAATCGATATCCAGTTGTCACAAGTTTGATTCATATAGAATCTCGCAAGTCACCTACCAAGAGCTTGTTTGATGCTGGCTCAAGCAGGATTTCTCTCTTCATGTGAAGAATTAAGTATCAACTACGGATGTTCTGGCAAATATCACAATGATATTGCGTATGACTCATTTGTTAACAGCATTGTAAACTGATGATGTTCAACATGTGATTTGAAATGAAATGAGTCCCTAACAGAGATTTTTATTTGATCTCTTGGGATTTTTTTCTGGGTTAGTGGATGAATGCTCTAGACTCTATTAGTGCAGTTAGGTTTTAGTACTCGGATGGCTGGAGAGACTGCCCACCAATTCAATATCACAATCTCGGAGAGAGATGTCAATAGATAACATGTGTATCTTATCCTCCGTGACAAATGAGACAGTTCTTGTTTGATAGAAACCCCGAATGGAAGGGGAGGGTTGTGCATTGCATCAATGGGTCCATGAAGTGCATCTTCGAGAATGTCTGCAATCACTTGTGATTCGGACGAGCATATGTATTGACCTGGTTTTCTGCCTTAAGTTGTGTGGAGGCTTCTTTTTTCACCCATTATCCATACATTTCTTTTTTTCATTCTTCAACGCCTTCAAATGCTTACTAGGACGTCATTACTAACACCATTGTTGTGATTGTTTCCATTGTTTAGGCTAATCTTAGTTGGCATTATTCCCATATACAATCATACTCCAATCCTAACTAAGGACTGCTTATTTTCTAACTTTGGATTTATCCTTGGGTAGATCCTTCAGTTCTGGATGGATTCCATTGATTGATTCCTAACCTAAACCACATTTATGACTTCAGAATCGTCGTAAAAATTAAGATGTTGTTGGGTATAAAGATCGAACCATAAAACCTTTTCTAACTGTTCAGACACATTGAGTCGATTAGATCATATTTAATTACATTTTTCCCCCTTAATTTTAAATAAGAAACATTAGTTTTTGAAAACCTTGTGATGAAAATATGTCTTGAAATTCCGTGGGAGAAAAATTATCAGTATGATTGGTTTTGGAATCATTAGATAATGTTTTGAATACATAAGAGTTGTCGTTGTTGATGTATCCAAAAACATTAAAACTTTGTTTTTCGAAAAACTCCCCCTCAAAAATAGGACCAATTGAGAAATTGTTGTCTTTTGAAAACATTGTGGCGGGTTGGATTGTTTGAAACACACAATTTTGGAAAGAGTATGAATTGACATTGAGAATTCATGAAAACTTGTGTTTCAACTTTACGAAAAACCAGATGTTTAGAGGACTTCTCTTCTAACGGAGGGGTAAGCGCACTATACTACACTATCTTTATTTCTTGACTAAAAAACATTGAATGTCTTGTAAGAACAGCACAATGACCGAGAAACGTATTAATTTCTCCGATTGTGAGGATAGTTATAAACTTCCTTTATTTGAAGTCCGGGTTAATGTACAGATATTTGCACAATATAACCATCGTAGAAAATTAGAAATGACATGTTTTGAAACTATTTGCAACTCTCGCTCGGACTTCATTTACACACCCGTGTCAATGTTAATCGACATTTCTAAGCACGTAAATATTATCGATTCCAAGAGACATGTCGAGAAGATTCTTTTTGGAAATTTTCTATTTTTCTAATTTTGTATTTATTTACCTGTTGTCCTCAGTAGTGCTATATGATGGTGGAATAGTAATTCCAACTCTTGTCGTGATGTAGCTGTCTTGACTGCTAGAGGAACAACTTTTGGAACCAACTTTGAGCTTGACGGTTCATTACTGTGGTCTTGAATTCCAAGTTCTAAACGGTTATGATCAGAAGTCATTTGATGAAGAACGAGGCCTGAACTGATGTGAACAAACGTCATTTGACATTGATGACCGAGGCTTGAACTGCTGTGTTCAAACGTCATTTGATGTAGCTCATCTTTTGTGAAACCATTCTGGCACTGGTTTCTTAGATATCAACATTTTCAGCAACCACACTCTGAGATTTTCCTGCTTTGCATTGTATAGTGCATCTGCATTTAAGTCAATTCTTTGTTGCTTTTGACCATTGAATGATGTACCTGCACTTAAACCCAGAGTTTGTTTGCATGCATGAATATGAGGGATATCTACTATTGAACCATGCGTGGGTTCACTGTCAACCTTGCCCGTGCAAGAGTTGAGTAACTTTCCTGTGGGAATCCACCTAAGACGAACATTACTAAAGATTCTACCCGTTGGTTTCCATTTAAGACTAGGTCTAGAAGGTGTCGTTTGTGTCCATTTGTTTTCTAATGGACATTTCTTTTCTATCCACCATTTCCACTTATTTGTATTCTCATACAACTCCTTAAAGTAACTCTTGGGTTTCTGAATAGTGGTATCTGATGCAACTGTTTTCTTATGGGGGTATTGCAACATATTTGTTTGATTTTCTCTTTGGTTTACTAGAACTAATAGGCACTACTTTAGGCTTCTTAGTTCTAGCATTCACGTCATTCAAGTATCTAGAAACACAAGCATCATGATTAGAATTAAACACACATTTTCCACATTCAGCACAAACAACATTCACATTCGAAGTTCTGGAATTTGAACTGTCATTACACGCAGTTACAAACTTTGTTTTCTTAGAAATACTAGAAATCCTATGATGGTCTTCTACTTCCTTCTTTTTAAACTTCACTTGACTATTGTTTGGCACGACCTTATCTTTAACTTGATAGCACTTAAGCTGTGGTCTGCTAACACTAGTAGTGTGATTTACTCCTGAAGATTTAGACACGTGAGGATTAGTATTCCTAGAAGCATGAGGCAACTGCGGTTCTCTGTTTTGTGTTGTGGTAGTGGCAATTCTATACATTCCTGGTTTAAGCACATTCGAGTGTATTTCTGCTTGTTTTCTATTCTGAGGCAAATTCTGTTGAGTGACTTGTTTAAACAAACCATCCGACACATTAGTTTTATTAACCGACTGTTTCGTTTGAAAACTTCTCATTTCAGGAGAATTTGAAAAAGGAGTCGGTTTTCCTAAAACTGATGGTTTTGGAATCCGTTGAGCATTTGGTTGTCGAACAACAGATGGTTTATCAAACTGAGTTTCCACAGACTTTCCTTTGCATTTCTCAATGAGTTTCTTTAACTCACTGATGGCTATGTTCTTGTCTTGCATTTGAGCTTTCAAATCCTGTATTTCATGATATTGTTCACGTTCTTTTCGAAATACATTTGATCCGTTTTCTTTGCAAACTGAGTTGTTTTTCATTTGTTCTTTACATTGTTGTAAAGCAAGTTCAAGAGAAATCGAGTGGTTTTCAAGTTTAGCAAAACTCTTTAAAAGATATTCATATATGAACTTCTTTGTGAACAGATTCAGTTTGTTTTTGAAAAGCTTAGTGCAGACATTCACATTCTTGACTTAATGAAGATACATGCATTGTAAAATTCAGTAATAGCATTTAAATGAGACATAGAATAGCAATATGAGAAAACATGTAACAATCTTTAGACACACACTCTTTGAGAAGTAGATCATATATGTTTTGAAAAAACAGCCTTTTTATTCTTTTCAGATTCAAAGTTCGTCAAGCTCCTTTTCAAGGGAATTAACGTACTCCAAATCAGTCATGCATTTCCTTTTTAGTTCATGAACAAAACAATGACCGTCCCACCAGTATAGTTTTGTCTGAAAGAGGCCATTAAAACAAAGATTTGATCAAAACATATTTCCATATATCATAGGTCAGTTGGGTTTTGGAAAATGCACTACAAGTATGAATTTAGACCAAGTTTGTTTGACAAATTGTTCTAAAAATATTGAAGTAGTTTTCTTTTTCTTATAAAGTAGTCCTGACTTTTACTAATGGATTTAGACATGGGTAGAAAGCCAACGTTGTTTCTAGCAATTGTTGTGGTTTTTGGCCTAAGACGAAGAACGAAGTTCGTCCACAGTTATGTCTTATATCCAAATTGATGTATTTGATGGGCTGCGTATATACCAGGACGTGGCGTATCACGGTTTACTCTGAGTGTCTGAGTGTGCGTGGAAGAATATGTGGTTTGAGAAAAGTTCTAATTTTCAGTGGGGAAGAGGATTCTGATTGATCATGTGTTTAATGACAAGATAGATATGATAGTATAAAAGCAGCGTTTACTGACAGTGAAGCGCGCGATCTCTCACTGTGTCTTTATCTAATTTTAAATCTACTCTACCTTTCTTCAAGAAGCGTCCGGTGGGGTGTGAGGTGGGCTGTCTTTTCCCCATCGGGGCAAATCCGTTTGCAGGATCATTAAGTAGCAAATGGGATCTCATACAAACAGGCTTTACAGATTGAGCTTTCTTGAGGTACTTTGGATTTGCAAAGGTTGATCTACCATTATACGTGTGCATTGGGTGCTAACATGTGAATGGTCTAGATTGACTTATAGCGTTTATAAGAATTTCATTTAAAAACTTTTGTGTTTTTGTCCATTTCATCATCAGTGTCAATGTCTTTTCCTTCTTAACCTTTAAATCTGAAATAACCTTACTTTTCTCTTTGAGTTGACCTTCAAATTGTGACCTAGTTAACAGACTCTTTTTGACTAGCTCACGTGTTTCTATTGACAACAGAATTTTTCATTGATATTTAACTTTTTAAACCCTCTTTTAGTCATGTCTTAAGAGCTAATAGGGTCCTAGAGTGTTTCAGTTAACTTGTTTGAAGTATTTTTATAATCACTCGTTAGTCATTAAGGGCCGTGTACTTCCCAACGCCTCAGTCTTGATTGGTTCTAAGTGCATCAAGAACTATCCCGACTGCTAGTAGCCGAAAGCACCGCTGGGAGAGAGACTCAGTCAAGGTAGTTTTGCACTCTTCAATTCTTGAGTCAATGATGCGTTTGGAGTTCTTTATTGTGCTTTTAATAAAGTTTTGGTTTCCTCCGATCAAGAGTCAAAATGTAAGCATTTAAATTAGAAAGCGAAGAACGTCATCAACACATTCACCGCATTTGATCAACCTGATTATCATTAGTACATATATTTTGATTAATCAGGAATGACATTGCTAATCATCCTTAGATAACAGTATTGTCGGTATATGGGATTCAGGTGCGGCATATGTCGGCTCACACTGGGCATACAAATCATTATCATCATGGTTTTTGTTAAGGGTACAATTTTGGATGAAAAAAGAGTCAGGGGGAGTTCGTGCCAAGGTTCATCCTGAATCTTTTCCATGTAGTGTAATGTGCTTCCCAATTCTTGATCTCTCAATCGTCTACATCCGTATCTGCTAAAATTATCTTGATCAACGTGAAGTGGAACTACCGTGTTGCAAGCTGGTCAATATCTCATCTTCTACTGGTGATTCGCGTATGTACATTTAAACAGCGGTGGTGTCAGGCAGTTACCTAATATCCACTTCCCTGGAGTTAATGAACGGTTTCAATGGGGGTTAACTATCAGGTATGACTAACTGTTTACACTTTAAAAAGAAAAATTATGAGGAATGGGATTGTAAATTTAGAAAGGTAGGATTTGTGTCGGGTTTTTAAGGGGGTTGGGTTATTGATGTATTGGGAAGGTGGGGGGTATTGTGAGATGGGGTGGGGGGGTTGGGGGGGTATGAGGAGTGTTGTAGGTATTGGGTGGGAATAGGATGGGATGTAATAGGTGAAAGAAGGGAGAGGTTGAGGGTGATAGGAGTAATATTTTAGTAGATTGGTGGTGTTGGGGGGGTGCATATCGTGCCTGGGTTCTATAACGCAACTGGTCTGTGGAAGAAGATTGCATGTATGATGGTGCATTCGATCTTTTGAGTTTTGGTGTCTGATATAGTTATTGAATATGGTTTAGCAGTCCGCAAGAATGCTAATGGATTTGCACTTCTGGCAATCACTCAAGAACTATATCATTAACTTCGTTTTTGAAACTGCTTCAGAACTCTAACAGCTTTGATATGAGACCGTGTCTATTTCCTGTCTCTAGCTTACAACGACAAACAAATCTGACCATTCTGTTGAAGTTGATGAAGAAATTTGAACATGTCACTTGCAATGGTGAAACTTGCAAGTTTGTTTCCTTGTCAACTACATTCATCAGAGAGAGCGAGCGCGACGGAGTAATAAGACTCCCATGGATTCTCCCATCTCAGAAGTAAATTCCCAAATCCCAAAATAGATTGGTCTTTACATCTTGTACGTTCAACGATCCCCTTGTTGAAGCCCTTCATGGCTGTCCACATTTCCTTTGCTGTTTGCAATGCATCAACAGTTGAGTAAAATTTCATCCCCAATACCAGTCAGAATCAAGAAATAGACTTCCTTTCAGCTTGTAAAGTAAAGTTGTTCTCTGCTGTCATTTATGTATTGTCTCACTTTTTCATGTGCAGCTAACTGGTAGAATGTTTCTCTGCTGCTTCAACTGCTGCAATGAGTACGTTTCCGTAGCAAATGAGGACCTCAAAGATGCACATCCTCAGATATTCACCATTCATTTAGTTCCAGTATCGTAGAAAACGCTGTAATGCCACTAAGATATCTTCCAGTCCAAGCATCGGTGGACGATCTTTTGAACCAGCTGCCATTATATTGTTATTGCTTTGGCTATCTGTGGAGGATGTGTTAACTGAGTAGACATATGAGGAACAGTTATGAAATATTGAATTGGAAAGATTTTGTGGATCTAAGTGATACGAAATGTGATTGAAGTTGTGGTTGTATGCAATTCACGTTCACGGGATTTTACTCGTCTATGATCAAAACCGATAATGAATTAACGGGATTTTACAAGATCACTAGATAACCGTGAATGATTTGATTCGGGATCAGCGGCCAATGATTTAATTGTCTAAAAACAGATAATTTTCTGGCTAGGGTTAAAGCTGTTTGTTTAAATAGGCTCACCAAACTGAAACGGGCCTAAAAATACAGATGGGCCGTGAGCTGGAACAAAAACAAGTCTAACACAAATTCCAAAAAACTGAAAAATGTCAATAAATCATAGTAAACGAGCTTTTTGGGCCTCAAAAAATCCTTAACCAGCTAAAGTTATGGCTGTTTTACTGAAACCCTTTTCTTCACATAAAAAATTCGTAGCAAACCGCTGCCAATTCGTAACTCGCTGTATGGTAACCCGCCGTTAGCAACGCGCCGTTAGCAACCCGCTGTTTTTAGCAACCCGCTGTTTTTAGCAACCCGCTGTTTTTAGCAACCCACTGTTTTTAGCAACCCGCTGTTTTTAGCAACCCGCTGTTGACCAGTCATACGCGCCGAGAGCCGACTATTTCCTTGGGGGAGAGAGGTGGGGGGGGGGGGGGGGTGCGGGTAGGGGGGAGGTGCGTGTGGGGGGTGGCGGCGTGTTGTGGTCGGTGTCGAAGACCCGGGGCCAGGGGTGGGGGGAGGGACAGGGCAGAGGGGTACGGGGGGAGATTGTTGCGAGATTTTCACATCTAAATGAGCTTTATGAACCACGGAACAAGAAGGATAGAACATACAATATTAAGTGTGTATATCAAGTTTTAAGAACACACCTTAACTCGTATTTCTTTGAGAATCGTCCAAAATTAGGCAACTCTCCACGAATCACACACCATTAATTTATTGGCTTATAATTAGAGGCCTTGAGATTGGTATATAAATAGAATGAGTCTTAAGTGACGCGTGTTGGGGTTAGTTCTAGTATGCTAAAGTGTTTAAATTATTTATGAACCTAAATAGTAATGTGAGGAAGTGTTTTTTTTGGTCACGAAGGTAGTATAGAGGACACGAATTGGGAGGATGTTGTTACTCTATAATTAATAATAGCAATCAGGTTAGCGCTGATGGGGTGCTGAGGAGGTGGTGTAGGATCCCGATAAAATTTAATATATAGTTTCAATCATGTTAAGTAATAGAGAAGATTTGAGGTGGTTATCTTGTGTGGTGAAATGTGTGTGTGAATTTGAGAGAAAGGGTAAAGCTATTTTTTTGATTAGGTTGAACAACTACCATATATAAGTGGAGTTTTTCTCTGCTATAGGAGAGTAGGGCGACACACATGTATGTACAGATGATTTTCAGTGGTAAGGGATAGGGGTGAGGTTATTGGGTTGTTTAAGTTAATGTTATATTTGTGTTGGAATAGTTAGTAAAGTGGAAAGTTGGGAATAGTTATCAGTTAATTTTTTAATGTAAATAGAAAGGTTTGTTAATTAGTAATGTGTGAGATAGATTTTTTGGGTGAGTTATTGAGAAAAATGGGTGGAGGGATATAGGTTTGAGCTTAATTGTGGGTCATATTGTTTTGGGTAAGTTTTAAATTTGTTAAAATGGTGGATGGTGTATGGATTTGTGTAGTGGTGGTTGGGAGTGAAATGATGATTATAGATTTAAGAAGATCACTTATTATTGATGACCCAAGATAGACAAAAACTTGCAGTACTTTGGCAGTTAATGTGCCTAACATTGTTATAGTTTTCGACTTAGCAGCGTCCCAAAACGTTCAACAAATGTAGTAGATACAATAGGACTTACAGTGAGAGCATGATGAATGGAACTTCGCTTGAGAAATTCAATAATCTCGTGAAACTCTGCATTCCCTTCAGACTTCTCCAAGTATGCGACCATGTTATGCTTCAGACATGAATCAAGAACAGCCATTGTACTTGAAATAAAGATCGACGTGAAATAAGATATTAGGAGCCTTGTAATGCGCGCGTGTATTTTAGACACAAGAATGCAAACGAACTGCACAATTGAAATGGGTATTATATAGGTTTAGGCGTGACCTATTTCAGAAAACCAATCAATTTTAACACTTTGGACCTTGGCGGGATTTTTCCTTTATCGTAGCTCAAGAATGCCGGTAACAACTTTTACCAGCGGTACTAACTTGCACTGGGCGGAACTAATTTGTCCAATCATAGTAAGAACAATGTAGGTTCAATGTGCGTATGACCATTTCTAACTCTTCTCTACACTCTGCGGTTGGGAGCGGCTCTAGACAAAAGCTTTTGGGGTGAATGCGGATCACGGTGAGGGAGGTTGAACGCGATAGGGTTGTGCCTTCAGGGAGCGAGGAACTGTTACAAAAGGGCGAGGCGAGAGCGAGAGTGCGCGAGCCCGAGGTTGGAGTAGCCAAGTGGCAGGACAGTATGGGATTGTAGCAGGGCAATTGTGTGGTTATCTAGAATTAGGAATCTAAATAAAGGATGTTATGTTACTAATGGAATTGGTGGAAGGGTTAAGTGAAGATACTGTGGTCGATGGCGTGGGGGGATGGGTTGGATAATGGTTTGTGGGATTGATGTTATAGATGTGTTTTGTGGAATTTGAGATAGGGAGGGGAGGTTGTTTTTTGGGTTGATGGTATAGGATTTAGAATGGTATTGGGTGTGGGGGGGGATGTTTTAAATGTGAAGTTATGGGTGAGGTTGAATATTTAGGTAAATATATAGGATGATTTTATGTGGAGAATAGTGTGGTTGTAATATTGGAGATAGAGGGATGGAATTATTGGAGAAGTAATTTTTGGTATTAAGAAGGGTGGGGAAGATTTGGGAGAATATGTGATAGTGAGGTGTGATGATTTGTGATTAAGAGTGGGTAAGTTTTGAGAGGGTCAGCACTTAAGGACATCTATTGGAGACTGAAACCTAACAAACACACACACTCAAACAAATGTCAGTCTAATGCAGTAAAGTACAATAAAGAAATAGAATGGTATTATAATTGGTTATATTATGAAGCATAAGATGAATGAAGTTTGATGATGTGGATATTGGTGGGTATGATGAGGTAGTGATTTGTATTAATGAGGATGTGTAGGATATTTCGGTGAAGTAGTTGTTTGTTACAAGGGATTAAGGATTTGTGTAGTGTTTTGCCATTGTAGAAGTTTAGGGGTGAGTATGTGTGTTTGGTTGGGTTGTTTAGTTTGTTGTAGTTGTTGGGTGGTTTTGTGGTGTGGTGTGTGTTTATGTTGTGTGTGGATGGGGGTGTTGGAAATGGTGGAGAGGATACGGTGTTTCAGTAGAGTCAGATGTGTTTGAATAAGTTAGATCAAGATCGCGTTTGGGATTGGTGAGAGAAGTGAGATGGTGATGGTCGGGTGAATATGTGATGTGGATATTGGTGTATTTGATTGGGTGGGTCGAGGGAATGGAGTTTTATCAATGGTTCCTCTTCTGTATCCATTCTTCAACAAGAAAGTAGATAAAGTAGCATACCAGGCTCTGGGAGCTTGGTGTAGCCCATAGAGAGCTTTTACAACCTTGTATACTTTCTTAGGATGTTTAGGATCTTGAAAACCTGGTGGTTGAGACACATATACTTCTTCATCAATTTTCCCATAAAGGAAGGCACTTTTCACATCCATTTGATAGACTACAAAACCCATATATGAGGCAAAGGCCAAAAAGATCCTTATGGCTTCAAGTCTTGCCACAGGAGCAAAAACCTCATCATAGTCTATCCCTTCCTCTTGCCTATGACCCTGAGCAACTAACCTTGCTTTATTTCTGACAACCACTCCTCTTTCATCCTTCTTGTTTCGATAAACCCACTTTGTACCGATAGCCTTCTTCCCAAAAGGCAAATCTACTAGGACCCAAACCTTTTGTATCTCAAACTGCAACAATTCTTCTTGCATAGCATCAACCCAGCTTTCATCTTCAAGAGCTTCTGAAATCTTCTTGGGTTCTTGTTGAGACAGGAAACAAGCAAATAAACAATGATGAAAGTCCTTATGGTTAGTTCTCTTTTGCTTTTGAACATAGCTAACAAAAGCATGAGCTCCAAAACTTGTATTTACTTTGCTTCTTGTTTGTACTGCTGAGTTTGGATCTCCTAGAATTAGTGCTCTAGGATAAGTGGAGTGAATCCTTGATGTGGGAATATGACTAACATTCACAACAGTTTCTAAGTTTGTGAAGTCAGCCACTGAACCTCATCCTCAAAAGATGAAGTAGTGAAAATACCATCAGTGGAATTTTGATAGATATCCTCAAGTGGAGGTATCTCTGAATCATCTTCTTCAGAATGTGTTGGATCAGCAAGAGTTAATCCCTCATAAGGACTGGCAGTACTAACTGGTATGCTAGCAGTATTAAGTGGGTTAGTACTGCTAGCTCTGGCTGGTGTGCTAACAGTACTAAAAATGTTAGTACTGCTAGGCTTAGCAACTCCTTCTTTAATAACCAAGGTCTCAAACTTCTTCCTGAGAACTTCAGCTTCCTCATAAGCTTCCTTTTCTTGCTTCTTAAGTCTTTCAAGGTCATCCATAAAGACTTGTTCTTCCTCTCTTGGACCTGCTCTCTTATCATCTGTTGTTACTGCTGGAGTATTTGTTGAAGAATAAGAAGGCCATATTGGGAGTACAAAGCAGTCTTGAGTAGAGTCATCTTCTTTGTCAGAATCCCCCACATCAATAGTCTCTTCTGTACCTGCATTTTGGTTAGCTTCTTGTTGACCTGCATGTAGGTTAGCTTGATTCTTTGAACTAACAGGATGATAATTTATAGAATCAGTTAAATAATCAAGATCAAAAAGCCAAGTTGGTCCTTTTCCTGCAACATTTGGTTTGTTCTCTAAGAAGGCGATGTGCAGGTTTTATTCAAATCTTTTGGTTTCTAAATTGTATACCCTAAAAGCCTTGCTTTGTAGAGAATACCTAACTAAAAACCCTTCATCTGATTTTCCAGCAAACTTGCCAAGGTGGTCAATGGAATTCAAGATGGTCATATGGCACCCAAAAGGTCTTATATAACTTATAATTGGTATCTTACCAGTTAAAAGTTCATAAGGTGTCTTATTATGAGGCTTGGTCACTAATACCCTATTTAGAACATAACAAGCAGTACTAACTGCTTCAGCCCAAAAAGTGTTAGGTAAAAATGAATCTGCAAGCATGGTCCTTGCAGCCTCAATAAGGGTCCTGTTCTTTCTCTCAGCAACTCTATTTTGTTGTGGAGTTCTAGCATTACTATATTCCCTCTTGATCCCTTTTATCCCACATAATTTAATAACCTCCTTGTTCATAAATTTTGTTCCATTATCACTTCTAATGGTCTTAACCTTTTGATTTAATTGGTTTTCTATCTGTCTTATAAAGTCCTTAAGGATTGCACTAGTTTCATCCTTAGTTCTTAAGAAAAATACCCAACTAAACCTGCTAAAATCATCAGTGATTACAAGGCAATAGGTCTTATGGTTCAAGCTCCTTACAGATGTAGGTCCAAACAAATCCATATGAAGAAGTTGTAGGGTTTGGCTAATAGAGCTTACTGCTTTGGCCTTACAAGAGGCCTTGTGTTGCTTTCCTTTCTGACAAGCAACACAAGTGTGGTCATTTTGAAAAATCTTTGAAGGTAAACCTCTGACAAGGTTTCCCTTCACAAGTTTATTTAAGTTTTTGAAATTTACATGACCCAGCCTCCTATGCCATTTGTTAGATTCATCAGTTGTGGCCTTTGCAATTAAACAAGCCAATCCTCCTGTAGGAACAATGTTTTCTAAATTGAAACTGTACATGTTGTTTTGTCTAGGGATTTTAAGTAGTACTTGATTTTCATCAGGTAACTTAAATTCAGGAGACAAAACAAGACATTCAGAGTCAGTAAACACCTTGTTCTTTTATCACATATTTTACACAGTAAAGAGATTAAAAATGCTGAAGTTCTTTCACAAAGCACACATCCTTCAAAATTTCCACCTTTTCCAGTTTGATTTTAACCTTTACCAGATAGATAACCTCTACTTACCCTCCAAAAGCAATAGGGCCACCCAGTAAAGTCTTGAAATTCTCAGGTAGGCACCTTGTTGCCAGTCATGTGCCTGGAACATCTACTATCAACAATTCCCTTTATCTTTAGAGCTCGATGTGGATAATCTTGCACATTAAAAAAAGAGATTATTGTTCTCTTAGGGACCCAAGCTGTTGGGCTTGAGTCTGCCTAGTGGATCCTTGAAAGTGATAACTAGTTCCAAGACATGGATCCACTATTGTATTTGGACTCCACAATAGTATCATGTGGTCTCCAACTACAACCATCTGAGCTTAACAACACATTCCCTGTTCCCCCAACAATACTAACTGCATTTACCTTAGCAGTATTAAACTTTTGATTTGTAAAAATTGGTTTAAGTACTGTTGTCTTTTTGAAAGACCTTGTTGGTGAATGAGTTTTGTGAAAAACATTTGCTGGTCTAACTCTATTCATCACAATTGGGCTTAACAGTATTAAACATTTCATATCAGATGGTTAGTATTGTCTGTCTGTTAAAGCTTTGCCTAGCAGTACTAAAATTATTAGTACTGCTTGCTCTAGCAGTACTAACTGGAATTATACCAGTTCTAGTTAGTACTGTTAAAGGAATAAATTGATTTTGTTTATTCACTCTATGCACATTATTCCAACCATTGTTTAAACCTACTTTTCTTGCCATCCTCTTCTCATGAAAATCACAATCTTTAATTAAATGATTAAGACTACCACATACAAAACATGCTCTTACAGCAAACCTATGCCCCAACTCTTTCTTATCAACTTTAGGTTTTTGATTATGTATGTTTTGACTTTTAACATTTTCCCTAGGAGTTTTTACTTGCTGGTTAGCAAAACTAGGTGTTTCTTGTTGTTTTGTTGGTATAATTACACACTCATCATCACTATCTGACTCATACTCCTCAATGATAGGAGCATCAGACCATACCTTAGGTTGACTTTCTACATTAGATTCAATGACAACTGGTTCAGACACAATTCAAGGGTTCGATACTAATGTTAATAACAGGTGATCACATTCACTGATTGGGAATTCAGATTCACTAGTTGATGTGTTTGGACCAATTGTAAACTTGAGAGTAATCAATTTCGAATTTCAGTCCATTGGGCATATTAATTCCCTGTCATGGGTGGGGGTACATTATGCATTCCTTCTGCAAACCTATCATTCAAAGGTTGGTTTTCTAAATCACTCTCTTTATTCATAAAAACACTCTGCAATACTTCATTTTCATAACTTAAAATACCATCATAACATCTAAAAAAAAAAAAAAATGATCCCCATACCCAAGCAAACTTATCGTTAGCGCGCATTTGGTATTTAGCAAGTTTACAAAGATTCTAGAAGAAGTATGCCAATTTTCTACTTTAGCCTTTTAAATCTTCTTTTTCATTTTTTGACATCTGCCATAAATTTCTTATGGAAATGTAGAACATCTATTTTAGCATCTAAATCTATTTTCATAAAATTTATCTTTGATCATCAACCAAAGTTGTCCTTGTTGATGAGCAACTAATTTGGTGCTTCAACTTTCTTAAGCCCCATGAGAATATGCCTTTATTTTCTATCTAAGCATCATTAAGTTGTTCTCTCCTAGCATCATAAAAGATTATAAGATTAAGCATAAGACTCTTTACTACACTTATTTGAAACAAGATAATACCCTGTTTCGAGCTGAGCTGTTGCAAGCCATCAATGCATAATCTTCATCTTCTGAATGTTGTCCAATTCACGACCTTCCTCTATCAACTGTCATCCTACTGCCTTAGGAATCCCTCCTTTGTCTAGTTTTTTTGCTCCCATCCTTTTTCCAGAATTCCATGCACCCTCCCTCCTGTTGTCTTGAGTTCCTTTAATCTACACATCTCTAGCAAAGTGACCTTTTTTGGGCATTGTAGAATTCCACTTTGGTTTTAAATCAAAGCCAAACAGCCTCTTTTTGCATCAAAGGTGGTAGCTTTCTTCAGTCTCTTGTAAAACTTTTCATTCTTATGAAATCAATGGCCACTTGCCATTTCAAGTCCTTTCTTCAAGGTCCATATTCATCGAACTGTTCCAAGTCCTCATGATCCAGTGAGGGGCAACTAGATTGAATTAAGCAAGAAAGTGAGTATATAAGTTTGTTCATACTTAGTGTTTTGAACCAGGAAAGATTGGGAAACACAATAAGCGTACTGAACTTCATTAGTACTGTTTATGTTCTCTGAAACAAAAAGCTACAATTTATGCTAGAGGTATGATGTTGCAGTAGAGCCGTTTTATATCACTCCTCAAAGACACTTAAATTATTGTACAAATCATCAAAACTAAGAGTGTCCACCCCTGGTTTAGTTCTCATTAGAGAGAGCTTGTGACCAGGACAAAGTAAGACATAAAAAATAGGAATTTTTTGATTAGCATCTCTCAGTAGATACACCTGCTCCATGAATTCTCTCTACCTGACTTAGAAGACTTTGGAACCTGTCATAACTTTAGAAGCCTTCTGTGTTGATACAGAGAATCCTTCAAACTGTTTGCTTCAAGATATACGTTTGCATCTTCGTGATTCGTCATTTCCACCAACCTGATTTGAGGCATCCCACATTTCTTTGCATCTGTTATCTTAGGAACTTAGCAAGATGATCGTTTGTAGGCCATAAGCAAGGTGTCCTTGCTTTTCTCTCTCTTTCTCTAGCTACAATCTCTTCATCAGCATTCTAAGGAGGCAAAACCTTAATTTGTCCTGATTATCTGTAGTAATGTGAAACAGGACCATTCCCATTTGTACAACCTCCAAATTGGCTAATCTGTATAAGCCAAATAGTGCTCCCGTCTTCCATAGCCCAATATCATATCTCCCTTTTTGAGAATAAGGCAGCTTGAAGGGTTGATACATGTATGAGATTTGTTGGGCGATTGGTTTTGTGATGATGGTGAGGTTGGTTGGGGTGGTGGAAATTCCTTCTTGTGATGTTGATGGCATCATTTTTTTAGTTTGGAATATGAAGTTTTGGAATATGAGAATTGATTTGATTATTTTTCATATTCATAGTTTCTCACAGCTCTGATACCAATTGTGATTCCCTAAAATAACGATCTTGTAACCTATAAGATGAATAGGCAAACTGGATAAAAATACAACTGACTATAAAGAAACACTGATTATGAATACACTATGTTGATGCGGAATCTCAACACAAGTACTAAGAAAAACAATGTATAACTAAATATCAACTTCTATTAATCTGCTTTGAACACTTTTCAGATTACTAACTATTTTTGATATAATATTGCTATGAGATATCTTGAGGACGTATCTCTAACTATGCCCAAGGGGATCCTTTTATAAACTAAGGATAAACCCTAACAGAACAGGCTTACAAAACGCATACTTATCTTTTCCTAAGATATCTCATGTTCATCTCATAAACGGTACTAACTATTTTCTAACTAATGGTACTAACTAATCGATCAGTACTTACATTTTGTACTGTCGGTACTAACTATAACTAACAATACTAACTATTTGTACTGTCAGTACTAACTTACTAAGACATAAATCCTAACAGTTTTGCAGGTAATCCCCTCACAAGATTATCCTTAACCAATTTATTTATAGTTTTAAAGTTTATATGACCAAGCCTCCTATGCCATAACATTGATTCATCAAGTGTGGCCTTTGCAATAAGACAGGTTAAGCTCTCTTTAGGAACAATATTTTTCATATCAACACTATACATGTTGTTCTTTCTAGGAACTTTAAGTAAAACCCGACTTTCATCAGGTAACTTAAAATCAGGAGACAGAACAAAACATGTAGTGTCAGTAAAAAAAACACAGTTCTTTTTGTCACTAATATGTGCTTAATTACACATATTTTACACCTAATAAAACGAGCCTAAATGACCAAAAACATACCAAAAATACATTGTATTTGTGTGTTTTGCATTTATGTTATGCAGGAAACGGATATCAAAGAAAAAAACACAAAACAAAGCCAAAAGAACAAAACCGAGCACGGGACTGGAAAGAGCGTGATGACAAAGTCAACAAAAGTCAACCTCAAAAAAGTCAAAGTCTGACCAAAGCCAAAACCGAAGAAAACTTATCAAGCCAACCCGACTTATTTTATTGGGCCAGGTCAGCCCAATAAGCTTTCAAATTACAAGGCTTAATTAAGCCTTTAACACACTTAGGCTTATTCCTTAAATCTGCCAAGCAACAACCAGCCCAACGTCATTATACCTGGCCCAACTAGTAAAAGCCCAACAGACTTAACTGCCATTAATAAGGCAGTTAAGTTGCTTCACACAGTTAGTCCTCAAGGACCATGGTTGCAACACCACTACACAAAATGAGGGACCATTCTTGCTATTTCCCAAATTTTTTTATCAAACAGACTTAAACTGAGAAAAAAACCCACCAAACACTGTTAGCTTTCTCCCTCACCTTTTTTACCCTGCACCATGAAAAACTCAAAGGATAAAAACCCTCCATCTCCTCTACTAGCTACCCTTAGTCACATGATACCAGCCACATTGGAAATCCTTTACCTTTTTCATTGATAAAGGCATTTCGATGGCTGTGATGATCACAAAAGAAGCACAAAGTGGAATCAAGGGCTGGGATTACTTTTGGAATGCACTCACAGAACAAAAACACCTTTGTTTGCTCTCACAAAGGAAGCACAGCTGGAAGAACCAAGTTTGAAGATCTTTAGCTATAAATAGGACCATTTGTAAGCCCTTAAGAGGCATCCAATTTTCTTAGCAGCTTATTTAGTTAATTTGTTAGTTATTGTCTTTTAAATTCCAAGTCTTGTAACTTTTTTAGAATTAATGAAAAATTTAAGGTTTTAAGTTCTAAAATTCTGTTTTTAAGTTTTAAATTTCATTGTTGTTGAATAGTATAAAAAGCTTTAATAAGCTCTTTACTGACATTTAAGCTGCCTTTGCTTAAACTCTTTAAGTTTTCCAAAGCTTAAAGGTTTTACCCCCTTTTTACTTGAAAATCACTCATAAGTGTGCAAATATCAATGGGGCAAGGTAAATCATGGATGGCCTTGGTTTAGAGCCTCATGGGAGGCATTAGGGTGCTTAAATACTGAATGAGTGTTTAACTTTCATTCCAAAAAGCAAAGGACTCTTGTAAGTCCATTTTTCATTTTTCTAGCTTATTACTGTAGCATTGCTTATTATTGCTTAAATATGCTCATTTATGTTGTTTTATGCTGTTTATACTTGCCTTTAAATTTTTAAGTGATTTGGTTTAGTTTTGAGTTGAAACTGTCTAATATAGCCTTAAAACTGCTTATCTTGCATTTGGTTATTTTAGTGCTTAACCTTGTTTGGAAATTGCTTATTACTGCTTAAGTTTGTTAAATAGTAATCTGTTTTTCAAAAAGTGAGCCTAAATCAGCCTTTTAAGAACTAAAATTGGATAAATAGTTTTTAAAGGGGTGTTTGGGTCAGCAGGAAAAATGGGTCAAATTTGGTTTATGCATTGGGTTGGGGTCACTAAGCCTGTTTCATTTAGCTTAATTATAGTCTAATAATTAGTTTTAAATAGCTTTTATAGTTTAAATCTCAAAAGTCAAGTTTTATATAGCTATGGTTAAAGTCTGGGGTAATTTTGTGTTATAGATTTGCTTATCTTGATAATCTAGCTTAAGGTAGAAATAAGTGCATATTTTTATGTCCAATTTGAATGTCATGATGCATTAGAGTGTAGTGAATTGTTCCTGCAATTGTGTTTTGTGGTTTAAGCATTCTGTCTATAGTCTAGCAGTTTCAAAAAGTCATTATTCAAGCTCAAAATTAGATAAGCTAAGGGTGTTCTTAGATTCAGAAAATTCTTGCACAAGCTCTTTTCATAGCATTCTTAATCTGTTTGAGCTTTCTAAGCTCTTATATTAGCTTAAAGTGTCTTAAAATTAAGCCTGCTTTTTGGCTTTTGTCTTTTCTAAAGCTACAAAACTCAGTAGCCACTGAATGTGATAGCAATTTTCAATAAGCCTTTTTGTGGCTTAATAGTGTTTCAAAACCTTTTCTTTTTGCTGATTTATGTAGTCTCTAGGATATATTTTAAGAAAATCCATTCCTTATTTTCATAAGAACCCACCCTTGTGCTTATTCATAAGCCCAAAGGTGCCCTCCTTGTCTGTTTTGTAGCTAGCTTTTAGCTTTAGTGCTAATTAGCTTTTTAGAGCCTCTGGCTTATTGCATTTGTGAAATCCCTGTGTAGAAATGCTTATTAGGTCTGTTTAATAAGTTTTCATAAGCTCATTTCCATTTCCTGAGCTTATTTAGTGTAATAAGCTAAGACAGTTTTAGTTAAACTTAAAAATCCAAAAGTCTTAACTAGCTTTTTCATTCCTTTTTTTTCAGCTTATTTTTCTTTCAAAATGCTTTTTGATTGTTATTTTGTATATATTTTTGGTCAATCTTTTAAGATTTGTAAGTTAATAAGCCCCAAGTTTCAGTTTGGTGGCATAAAAATAAGCACAAAGGTGCCCCTTTGTCTGTTTGCATTCCATTTTATGTCAGATAGCTTATTTCCATATTCTTAGCTTATTTCTCATTAAAATTTGCTTATTTCAATCTGCATTTGCTTATTTAGGATAGTTAAGTCTAAATTTGTTGCTTATTTGTTATTTTTTTGTAGCTTATTCAGTCCATTAAGCTAAAACTAGTTAGCTTAATTTTTTCTAAGTGTTTTAACTGTCTCTTTGGTTAGGCTTATTTCTGGCTTATTCCTTAGGTAAAAAATATGCTTCTTTTATAAAAATTAATTAGGATAAGCTGTTTTATAAGTTCATAAAAAAGCAAAAAGGGGAAAGTGGAAGTCCAAGGTGAGCAGGGCTCGAACCCTGGACCTCAACACCCTCAACCCTCTTATATACCACACACACAACCATCTGCCCTTGGGACTTCTACGTGTATTCATTTAGACAATCAAATAATTAAGCACGTTTTAGCCCATTATAAGCTGTTTTTGCTTTTTTAACAGCTTATTAAGATAAGCTATGTTCTCCGTTTTATTTTTCATAGATTCTACATAACTTTAGCTATTTTCTGTATTTTTTTAAGTATTTTATAAAATAGTTTAGTATTTTTTATAATTTAATTTGTTTAAAAACTTAAAAAATTCATAAAAAATAAAATATTAATCAGAAAAATATAATTCTTTTTTTTTAATTTTCTTTTATTACATAGTTTCTAGGAAAAATATTACTGTTTTCATAGGGTCATTTTTGCAACTTTTTATTTTTTAAAGAACGTGATTCGATCCCGTTCTTGTTTCTTCTCGTTTTTAGTCTTAATCAACTCCGTTTTCGATCTAGTTTTTTTTAAACTTCCTTTTTAGTCAACTAGGACCCATTAATAGTTAGAAAATCATTTTAGGATTAAAATTGAATAATTTAGGTTTTTAGCTCGCGTTTTTACGTCACCGTTTTAGGGTTTAAGTTAAATTGCTTACGTTTTAGGTTTACTTTTGCTTGATTTTGCATTTTTACTTGTATTAATAGAAAATCAATCATATTCTTGTCATATTCAAACATCGATTATCAATTCGTCATTCAATTTTCAATTGCACACCTCGTTGGGACATAACGACCCGGGATATTAAACTTCCGGAGATATATTGATTCTATTTGTGAATTTTGACTTTTTGCCTTGATCAAGGGCAATTGGTTGGGATTTGCATTGTGTTATATATATATATATATATATATATATATATATATATATATACTATTGACAGATCAATTTTTGGCGCCGCTGCCGGGGAGGCTGTGAAACGAGTATCGTAACATTTGACAATTTGTGTTTGAATTTGTGAATATTCTTCTATTTTTATAAAAATATAAAAATACAAAAAAAATTCATTTTCTTTTATTAGTATAATTATCATATAAAAAAATTGTGCATAAAAAGAAATAATAAATAAATTCACCAAGTTGGTAAAAGAACACCAACATATAATACTTTCCATTGAAGTATTATCCATCAATAAGTTCCCAAACAAAAGATTCAAAAACTTGCCATTTGTGTCACTTACGACGGCTCACCTCGATTTGATTAAACAAACTATAAGGTGGGTATAAGGAGGGTTGTTCCGAGGAACTACGACCCAAAAGGAGAAAGGATTTTAATAGCTCCACGCTTTCCTATTCCTCCGCTCACTTGTGCATTTTTCATTTGGAGAGCAACCGTGAAGTAAGTCGATTATTTGGTTGAAGTTGTCCTATCTCGTTGTCTGTTTAAATAAATTGTGAATAGATTATTGAAAAACCAAAAAAAAAATAGTATAAATTTTCTTCATTTAGTGCATGCTCACTCGTTCTTAATCCCGTAGACGTCGACAACAACAAGTCACACCGACTTTTATTGAACCATTTGATCTTGAAAAACCTAATAATAATCAAGAACCTCCCAATCCTCCCGTAGTTACGATGGCCGATAATCGTACTATGGCGGAAATGCTCCAAGCACCCACCGAGGGTTACGAGGATGCAATCGTTGTTCCCGCAATCACCGCGGACAATTTTGAGCTCAAGCATAGTTTGCTTACTCTTGTTCAAAATAAACAATTTTTTGGACATGACAAGGAGGACCCGCATGCTCACATTCGATATTTCAACAAGATCACTTCTACGATGAAGTTCCCAAACGTCCCGAGTACGTCGGTTAAGCTTATGCTTTTCCCATTTTCCCTCGAGGGGGCAGCCCGGATTTGGCTTGAAAAAGAACCCCCTCGATCGATTTTAACTTGGGATGATCTTGTTTCGAAATTCATCAACCAATTTTTTCCTCCCTCCAAGACGACAAATCTTCGTAATGAGATCACAAGGTTTCAACAAAGATTTGACGAATCATTTTATGAAGCATGGGACCGATTCAATGATCTTCTTCGGGCATGCCCGCATCATGGGTTTTCGGAATTGCATCAACTCGATACATTCTATAATGCCTTGAACTCGAATGATCAAGATTCATTGAACTCCGCCGCGGGTGGTAACTTTCTGGATAAAATGCCTCGAGAATGCCTAAAAATCATCGAGAGCAAGTCCAAAGTTCGTCAATCACGAAGCAAGGCCATTGTTGCCAAAGTGAGTACGAGCTCTTCTACCCCCGGTATTTCACCCGATGTTGCTGAACTTAAAAATATGGTTAGAGCTTTGCTTCTTGATAAGAAAAACCTATCCCAAGCTCCCGCTACCGTAAAAGCAGTCGCGGAAAGTTGTATAACTTGCGGTGGTGCTCATTCTCACCGAAATTGTCCCGCCACCGATGGCAACGTTTATCGTGACAATAATCAAGAGTACGTGTCACAAGTTGCCGCAGTTAACTACAACTAAGGGAATACCGGTTACCGACCTCCGATGGTTGCAAATTAAGTTCGACCTCTGGGTTTTCCTCCCATTCAACAAAATCAGGGGAATAATCAAAACTGTTACAACCAGAATCGGGGGAATAACTACAACCAGAGCCTAATTTTTTAACCCCCGGTTAATCAATCACCAGCTTACCAAGCTCCGTCTTACCAGGCTCTAGCTCCTCAGGCACATGGTGTGTCAAAGGCTGATTTTGAAAGCTACGTCAAAGCTAACAATGTGGTGATGCAAAACATGCAAAGCCAAATGACCAATATAACGGACCTGCTCACCAAATTCATAAATAGTAATACTGCTTCTACTTCGGGCTCGGGGTCTCTTCCTAGCAACACCATTGCTAACCCGAAAGGTGATGTAAAAGCAATCACTACCCGAAGTGGTGTTTCCTATAATGGACCTCAAATTTCTTCTCTTCCTAAAGAGATGGAAAATGAACCTAAGGTGACAAAGGATACGGTGCAACCAAGCACCGAAAACATACAACCTCCGGTGGTCCAAACTAATGACCAAATTGGTAAGCTCGTTGTAGCTTCAAAGACTAAACCAACATTGCCTTATCCTTCAAGGGCCAACAAAGAGAAGCTCCGTGAAAAAGACGATCTTCTAGCTTCAAAATTTATGGAGATTTTTTGGAATTTCCATTTCGAACTAAGTTTCGCGGAAGCTCTCATACACATGCCCAAATTTGCACCAATTTTAGAAAACTCCTCAATGACAAAGATAAGATAATTGAGTTGACAAAGACACCGGTGAATGAGAATTGCTCGGTGGTTATCCTAAAAAAGTTTCCCGAAAAACTTGGAGACCCCGGTAAATTTCTTATACCGTGTGATTTTCCAAAAATGAATGAATGCTTGGCCTTGGCCGATCTTGGTACAAGCATCAACCTAATGCCTCTCTCCATTTGGGAAGAATTAAATCTCCTATGTTTGACCAAAACCCGAATGATACTTGAACTTTCCGACCGAACAATTTCTACTCCAACCGGCATCGCCGAGGATGTTTTCGTGAAAGTTGGAACGTTCTTCTTTCCTGCCAATTTTGTGGTTGTTGATTACGTTGCCGATCCTCGGGTTCCCCTAATTCTAGGAAGACCTCTCTTGAGAATGGCACGTACCTTGATAGATGTTCACGGTGAACAAATGACCCCTAGACATGATGACCAATCCATGACCTTCAAAGTTGGTGATACTAAGACTTTCTCCTACAATATCATTGAATCGGTTAACCGAGTCGATGTTATTGACATTGCTTGTGAAGAATATGTTCAAGAAGTACTTAAAATTTCAGAAAGTGGCAATCCCACTTCCCCTTCGGAACTTATGATCGATTCTCGCTCTCCATCTTTCACTCCCTTCGGAGGTAGTGATTTTCTAATGGAAGAGATCGATGCATTTCTTGAACACAATGATTCAATACCACCGGGTGTTGACTGCATCTAAGATTCTGAGGGAGATACTGTTTACCTTGAGAAATTGTTAAGTGTGATCAAGAAATGTGAAGATCCTCCCGACCTAGAACTCAAAGACTTACCATCCCATCTTGAGTATGCATTTCTGGAGGGTGATGACAAATTACCCGTCATAATCGCTAAAAACTTGAAAGATGAGGATAAAACCGCCCTGATCAAGGTTCTTAAGTCACACAAACATGTCATAGCTTGGAAGATTTCTGATATTAAGGGGATAGATCCACAGTTTTGCACCCATAAGATTTTGATGGAGGAAAATGCCAAACCCGTAGTTCAACATCAGAGAAGGGTTAACCCCAAAATCCATGAGGTTATTAAGCAAGAAGTTATCAAACTTCTTGATGCCGGGTTAATTTACCCTATCTCTGACAGTCCCTGGGTAAGCCCGGTTCATTGTGTCCCTAAGAAGGGAGGCATAACCGTGGTAAAAAATGAAGAAAATGAGTTAATACCCACTAGGTTGGTTACGGGATGGCGAGTTTGCATCGACTACCGAAAACTCAATGATGCAACTCGTAAAGACCATTTCCCGTTGCCATTTATGGATCAGATGCTTGAAAGATTAGCCGGAAATGAGTACTATTGCTTTTTGGACGGATTCTCCGGCTACTTTCAGATCCCTGACCCACTTGATTCAAGAATAAGACCACCTTCACCTGCCCTTAGGGACATTTGCAACGTGCATGATTTTGGGTTATGCATTATGCAATGCTACCAGGCACGTTCAGAGGAGTATGGTTGCAATCTTTATATATGATTTGAGAGAATCCTTGATGATTCTCGGTCTTCGGTTGATTTCTTTCTCTTCTTGCCTATTCACATTTAGACAAAAATGCTCCAAAGGTGTGAAGACACATTCTTGTGCATAAATTAGGAAAAGTGCCACTTTATGGGTTAAGGAAGGCAATAGTCCTTGGCCATAAAGATTTCGAAGAGGAGATTGTAGTTTTAAGGCAAAGTTGATGTCATTGCAAAATTGCCTTCATCCATCTACGTGAAGGGTATTCGAAGTTTTATCGGTCTACGCGGTTTCTATCGCGATTATCAGGTTTTTCCAAAATCGCAGGCCTATGACACCTCCTTGAAAAAGAAACTCGTTTATATTCTTGAAGGATTATCGAAAGCATTCGGGACTTAAGTGAAGTTGACCAGGCACCAATTCTAGTTGCCCCGATTCGGATTTACCTTTGAAATCATGTGCGATTTTGCATAGTTTTATTTTGAGTGATTTTTCTGTTGGGGCTAGTCCCTAGGCAGTAAGACCATGCAACTTCAAGTGATTCACTATGAAAGCAATACATGACGAGTCAAGCATATTACACTATCCAACAGAAAAAGATTTACTTGCCGTAGTGTATGCATTCGAGAAATTTGGGCCATATCTTGTCTTGTCCATAAGGCATTAGTGTATACGGACCATTCGGCTCTCAAGTATTATGCTCGCTAAGAGGATGCTAAGACAAGCTTGATTTCGGTGGATTTTTCTACTCCACGATTTGATGTGTTATCCGTGATAAATAAGGGAGCAGAAATCTTCGCCGCGCCACCTTTCTAGACATTGAAAATCCCCATCAAAGTGAGCTCCGTGAAAAAGAAATCACGGGCGAAACATTTCCTTTCTGAGACACTTAGGATGGTTACCTTTCGTGGTGATGTTAATGGCCCATGGTTTGCGATTTTGCAAATACCATGCGGGGATTTTTGTGAGCAAAGGGATGTTTCGTCCAAACCGAAAAGAAACGTTTTTTCAAAGAGATCAACATTACTTTTTGGTATTTTATGACGATAAGTGTTAATTAACATTCTTTTACCTTGGGAAAACTGATGCTAACTGACAAACAGACAAAACACTGCCCAAATTTATGTTTGTTTTGCATTTGTTTTGTGCAGGAAGTGGATCCATCAAAAAGACAGAAAAACCAAGCCAAAATGTCAAAACTGTAGCATGGAATGGAAAAGATGTGCAAAATCAAAGCCAAAGTACAAAAACTGACCAAGTCAGAGTCAATACAGAAGAATCAGCAGTCAAACCGGAGCCGGAACTGAAGAATACTGTTGGATGCAATCTTAAACCCATTGATGGGACGGAAAGCCCATAGTTATTTATGAAGACTTGAAAGACAAATGGTGGCCCTCAATCAATTCAACAGCCCATTTGTGTGCAATTGACAACGACTCGTGAAGACTTTGAAGGCCAATCCTGCCCTAGTTACAGCTTGACAAAGACTGTGAAGACTTTGAAGGCCCAATCCTAGCCCAGTTACAGCCAATCTCAGCCATTGTACACACAAAACCCACTCCATAACCTTATTGGGCTTGAAAAAGCCCAATAACCAAACCTGTACCTTATTGGGCCTTAAAAAGCCCAATAACATAAGCCTAAACCTTATTGGGCCCAAACCCAAACCCAGTGGGCCCAATACAAGCCCAATGGGCCCAACACAAAACCCAAGCCCAACAAAAGCCCAAAATCCATTTTTATAAACTTTAGGGGCTAAAATTGCCAATTTTGAAACTTGTTTTATAAAGAAAAGGCAAAAATAAAACACAAGGGCTGGTTTTGCAATTTACCTTTTTCTCTTTTAGTTATAAAACAGCAGGGACCATTTTTGTAATTTACCCTAACTCTTTTATTTCTCTTAGTTATAAACCACAGGGACCAACCCTGCCACTTTCCAAAGTATGTTATAACTGAATTTTGGGGCTGAAATGAAATGAAAAAAGAGAAAGAGTTGAGGGACTATTCTTGCCTCTTCTCCAAACTTCCCTTTTAAACCCTGCAACCCACCCCGTCCTTACCCACCTTCGCGCCAAAACCATACCAGCTTTCCCCATGGTTTTTGGCCAAAACCACTATCCCTAGTACACTCTACAGCCATCCCATACCCTTCCCCACTCCCCATTACCCCTATAACCTTTCCAGTTCAACAATACACAAAAACCCGCGCCCCTTCAATGGTGAGATTGTGTACAAGACCAAATGGAGGGCTAGGATTGAGTGTGAGGCTTCCTACTCTCACAACAAGCACAGCCCAAGACCAAAGGAAGGCTAAAGACTTCTATAAAAGAGCCAAGACCAAGCCGAAGACAGAAGAACCATTTTTTTATGTTTTTTTTAGCTTAATTTTAAATTCTAAGTCTTTCTTTTAATCATTTAAGTGTAACTCAGTTATTTTAAAGCTTTATGTTGTAACAACTTTCAGTTTAAATAAAAGTTAAGAGTTTTTGAGAAAATTGCCATTGTCGAAATTTCAAGTATGATTTAAGCTTTTTAAATCCTGTTTAAATTGTTTAAGAGTGTGTTAAAGTGATTGAGTATCCCTTATACACCCTTTCTTGGCCTTAATTTACCATAAAATCAGCTAAAATACTTTTTTATATAAAATAAGGGGGTGTTTGGTTTAGTATGAAAATGGGTCATTTTGGGTTTTGCATGGGTCAAGTTCACTCAGCCAACTTTGGCTGAGTGTGTAGGGTTAATCAAGCCACTTTGATTACCACTTTTAGTTTTAAAATCAATTTTTAAGTTTCTTTTATGTTCTGTCAAAATTTGAATAAGCTAAATCAAGTAAAAGGGGCTCAAGCTGCTTAAGCAGCTTAAGCACCTATTTGTGTGCTTGTTGGTGTTGTTTCTAGCCAGTTTAAAACACCACTTGTTGCTGTCCCTTTAATTTGACAACATAAGTCAAAGTTTAAGCTTTGAATGATTTTTGAAAGTAACCATTTTTAAGTCCTAAATTCAGCAGCTTTTTCCTCACCTTAATAGCTAATACTTTGAAAATAAGCTCACTAGTTACCCTTTTAAATCTGTTTGAGGCTTATTTTGGCTAAAAAGCTCTTAAGAGCTTATTTTTCATAAGCCCAAAAAGCCCCTAGCCACTGCTATAATTTCCCCTGGTGCTGAGCACCATATTAAGCCCCCTCTTTTCTAGCTTATTTTGTATTAAGCCCCTAGTTCTTTTTGCTTTTTCATATAGCCTATAGGTAGTTCTTTAAGTCCCTGAAAGCTTATAGCTTATCTAGCTTATTTAGGTAGCTTATTCTAGGCTTAAAGTCACCACTTTTCTGTTTTCTTTTTTAAAACTGTCATATAGCTTAGTCACCTTCTAGCTTATTTTAGGGCTTAATTTAGGTTTCCATAGCTTATTTAGGACTCCCCTTTCTATAATAATCTGTCCCCCTTAATTTTAGCTTATTTAGTAGCCTTAAGCCCCAAAAGGAAAGCTAAATAAGCTGTTAAGCTTATTTAGCCACTGCAGTTTCAAAAAGCCACATTTCTGGCTTATTTAGTTAATTTCAGCACTTAGTGCTTTTAGGAAAAATGCTCTCCTAAAGCCCCTGAACAAGTTTGCTTCTTTGGCTTTTTGATAATAAGCTAGTTGGACCCACCTTGTAATCGGGGTCCACTTTAGGGACCAATTGTGTAACTTTCTCTTTTACAGTTAACATTGTTAGTCCCTGTGGTTAGTTAGCCTGTTACCCCGTTTGTCCTTGTGTCCTTTCACTGTTAGTCCCCAAAGTTAACTTTAGTTAGTTTATTTAATTAATTAATTAAATTAGGTTTAAAATTTAATTAGTTTAATTACTTTTTATAAAAACAGTAAAATTTGGGCATTTTTATATTTTTAGAATTGTTAATTTTTTCTTTAACTAAAATTTCATAGGCTTTAGTTTTTAAACCTTCTTTTATGTCAATGTCTTTACGAGCTAATAGTCCTAGAGTTTCATTTAACTTTGTTTGAAGAATGTCATAATCAATCGTCCGGTCATTAAAGGCTATGTACTTCTCAAGCTCATTCTGTTTGTTCTGAAGTGCAATAAGACAACTATCCCGACAACTAGTAGCCTCCCCCAGAGCCCTACTAGTCTCATCAAGGTTAGTTTTGCACTCCTCTAGTTCTTGAGTCAATGATGCGTTTGCTTTCTTTAATTGCTTTAAAATCGTTTTGTTTTCCTCAGTATCAAGAGTTAAATTTGCAATTAAATTAGCAAGCGCAGCACGCTCATCAGCACATTCTGCAGTATTATTCTCAGAATGTTGTCTTTCATTGGCAAACACATTATTTTCATCATTGTTTTGTACCTGTTCCAATGGCTGTTCAGTTGAACTGGATTCTTCTGGTAAGACCTCCTGAATCTTTGCCATGAAACTGTAATGTGCTTCCAATTCCTGTTCATCAATCTCTTCATCCGTGTCCGCTAGCCAATCAGCTTGCTCTGCTTGTAGTGGAACACCTTGTTCAGCTTGTTTGCACATCATCATCTTTTCCTTGTGATACGTGTAGTCTTTAACCCGCTTTGGCTTCCTGCATTCCTTTGCATAGTGGCCAAATCCCTTGCAGTTAAAGCACTGTATCCCCGTTTGTTGCACTACCAGACTGCCTACAGTTTCCCTAGTCCCAGCAACTGTCATTGTCCTTTGATTCCCAAACTGCCCTGACTGATTGTCGTTGTTATACCTTGGTGTGGTATCTTCAGTCTTGTTCCTGGAGTTTGAAGAAGTTCGAAGGTTGTTGTTGGTAGGTTTGTAGAGCCTTTTGAAATACTTTGCAAGGAGTGCCAAATTCTTTTGCATATCCTTATCCCTCTGAGCTTGTTCAGGATCACTGTCTTCTTCAGACACTGACTCAAATTGAGGTGTAACTAGTTTGGTGATCTCTTTGCCTTTGTGTTTGGTAGATGCACTAGGTCTTGTAGAAGATGATGTTGCATTAGATCTTTGAGGTTTTGATGCTTGATAGTAATTATCTGAATACGGTTGAGCAGCCACAAGAAGTGCTAATGGATTTGCACTTTTGGCTATTCTCTCAGCACGGATATCATTGACTTCATTTTGATACTGCTTCAGAATGTCAAAAAGTGTGTGATATGAGATGGTGTCTATTTCTTTTGATTGCTTGACAACCGTCACAAATCTTGACCATTCTGGTTGAAGTTGTTAAAGAAATTGAACGTTCACTTGCATTGTAGTAACTTGCAAGTTGTTCCTTGTTAATTCATTCATCAGTTTATAAAACCGTGAGTAATACGACTCCATTGATTCTCCATCTCAAGAAGTACACTTCCCAAATTCCCAAAACAGATTAGTCTTTACATCTTGTACGTTTAATGATTTACCCTGTTGTAGCCTTTCAATGGCTATCCACATCTCATTCGCTGTTTTACAAGCATCAACAGTGGAATAGATATCATCTCCAATACCAGTTAAAAGCAAGAAAATTGCTTCTTTTTCAGACACAAAGTGTTCTTTGTTCTCTGGAGTCATGTTCAATACTGTTTCAATTGTTGTATGTTGTTGTATTGCAGGATTACCATCCGTTGCAGCAATAGCTTGAACTAGTACAGTAGATGGCACGTAGGGACGAGATAGTATGCTTTTTCTCAGTCCCTCACCATTTAGTTTCGTATCAATGTACCATAGAAAACATGATCTCCATTGTGAATATCTTCCTGGTCCAAGCATTGGTGGACGATCCTTTGAACCAGTTGCCATGATATTGTTGTGCATTTGACTATCTGTTGAGGATGTATTGACTGGAGTAGACATGATGAATGAATGGTTATGAATTATGAAGTGTGAAAGTTGTTGGATCTTAAGTGGATATGATGTGATTGAAGTTGTGGTCTTGTATGCAATTCACGTTCACGGGATTTTACACGTCTATGATTAAAACCGATAAAGAGTTTAACGGGATTTTACAAAATCAATAGAAAACCGTGAGTGAGTAATTGATTGTGTTTAAGGTTTGTTTGTTGTGAATTGATTGTCTTTTAAGTTCTTGTTTGTCTTGATGTTATGTTTTGAATTTTTTTTCGGGAAATTAGGTTTTCAAAACAAGGGTTTTCAATGGACAAAACGCAGTGTCTTTAGTCAAAACGCAATGAGACAAAACGCAACCTTGAGACAAAACGCAATGAGCAAAACGCAACCTTGAGACAAAACGCAATGAGCAAAACGCAACCTTGAGACAAAACGCAATGAACAAAACGCAAGATCTTGAGGCAAAACGCAATGAACAAAACGCAAGATCTTCTAGGCAAAACACAAGATTTGCTGCGATTTGGGCAGCATAACGTTGAGATTTACTTTGATAAAGGGTCTTCAGTAGGTAAAACGTAATGACCAAAACGCAATGAGAGCAAAACGCAATGACCAAAACGCAATGACCAAAACGCAGTGAGAGCAGAACGCAATGACCAAAACGCAATGACCAAAACGCAATCAAGAACACCCTTTCAGTTAGACAAAACGCAGCCAAGAAAAAAATCATCAAACATGCTTGAAAGCCACGAAATGATGTTAAAACCATCTAGTAATGATGCAAGGGATAGTTCTAAGCCTGAAAGTACAAGTCTTTAACATCTTTAACAAAAAACAAAGATCAAATCTGATTTTTCTTGGTATATTTTTCCAAAAAAAGAAACTAGCCACGAATTTGATTCTTTTTAACCACAAATGAATCACGAATCCACCCTTAAAGCTCTGATACCAATTGTAGGATCCCGATTATCACTTCATAACATATAACAACCACGAATCGAACTAGAAAATAGAGAGAGTTGATTTCTAGAGAGAGAAAGAAGAGAGAGAGAGAGAGTTGAGAGAGAAAAGAGAAAAAGAAATATTATAAATGAAATCAACGTTATCTTTTCCTAGGTGGAAAAGTTACTTATATACCCCGACACATTAAGTGACGTTCGGGATATTTGACTTGGACCCGGGCTCGGGTTTTGCTTGGGATTAAACCCGAAACATATACAATATTAGATTAACTATCGAGCCCGATTCCCGATACTTTCATATTACAACGTTAACTAATTGATTGACCGAGACTAAAATACATAATGAACGAACTTTATGTTCGACTCAATATTTTGAGGCTAACATATAACATCTTTTGTATGCAACGTGTGAGATACTGAGATCTATGCAAACGTGTGAGAGCTTCCAATCCAATGAAGTGGATAAGATTGTTAGGAAAATATGAGGTTTTGTTGGAAAATATGAAAGTGGAAACAAATCGCAGGTAAATAGTGAAAAAAAAAAAAATTTTGTTGGAAAATATCATGTACAAAGGATTAATGGTGCAACTAAGTTTTTATGCGAAATTACTTTAATACCCATCACTAACGAAGCGACTTAACGATCGTTCATCCTTTGGGACCAAACACGTACCAAAGTGACCACTTTTGAGACTATTTCCACCGATTTTTAAAACGGGAGACTGAATCCGCAAACATGGTGGACTTTGGGGACCAATAGTGTAATTTACCCTTTATTTTAATATCAATGATCATAATTTCAGTTATGATATTTATTAAAAAATACAAATGTTTATAAAATTAATTTATATTATTACATTTTTTATTTATTTTTCTCTCTTACCTCATATCCAAATCCAAATCCTAATCCAAACTTAAGGGCCCGTTTGGTTTGTAAATGGGTTTAAGATTTGGATTTTGATTTGGATTTGAATTTGAATTTGAATTAGGATTTTGATTTGATGTAAGAGAAAGAAAATAATATAATAAATGTATTATATAATATTTTAAAATTAAAAATATAATAAAAAAGTATTATAGAAAAAATTTAAAGTTAATATGTGGTTGACAATTTTTTCACATTGAAAAAAGATGGGTCAATATGAAATCCTACCTATCTTATATGGATTTGGATACAGATAATAATGAGACATCAGTATTGGGTCCTACACTCGTGGATAGTAACCAAACGGATGATTTGAACACAATCCTAACCCAATATATTTAACCCCTTAAATCAAACGCACCATAAATTCAAATCCTAATCCTAATTCTAAACCCATACATACCAAACGGGTTGAATGCTAATGCAAAGAATATAAATGTGTTTTGATTCCAAAACGATGCAATACTACCCTATCTTGCTAGAAAGTGTCCACGTTTTCCCCATGAATATTGGGACATTCTCAATTTTTTGAACGAGGACATTCTCAATTTGAATGTCTCATAAATGCAGTTTCTTTGATCTTTATTGGTAAAGCTTTTGTGTTTAGTTTACATATGTGTCCATCAAAATATCTTATAAGATCTTTTATCATGAAAACACATACTCTTGAAAATACAGTAGAAAGTATATCGAATGTCAAAGTCACAGTATGTGGAAACCACGCTTAGATCCGAACGGGCATGGTCAAAAGCCACACAAGAAAAACTCAAAGCACCACCAAAACCACAAATTCGCCACCAAAGCCATAAAATCGCCACCAAAACCACCAAAGCACCAACGAAGCCACACACCTCCAATGCGAGTAACATTTGTGTGTCTGTGTCTAATAAGGTCATCCACTATGATGAATGATTATAAAGCTTTATAAAATAATTTTTTGAAAAATAATATATCGACCTAACTAAAAAGACCTAATTATAAGCCTACAAATTTGATTGGTTCTTTTGCTCATGCATTTAATAACCAAGTCAACATTTTATATTACCCTAATATACCCTTATAATTAGCAAATACATGTAGTTTTTAAATTTTTTCTTCTGGCCAACGTCTAGTCAAACCTTGCCACAAAGTTGCACTATAATATCTACACCACTACAAACATGTAATGGCTTATTAATGATTTAATTCTTTTGACAAGCTACATATACTTAGTACGGAGTAATGTTCTTATTCTTATGTCCTACAAAATATAATTGTATATTACTATTAGTTTTCAGCTATAACAAATTTTTAAAATTGGATATTGGAGATATTTTGTGATGTTTCTAATGCAATGTTTTTAAAAATTTCATCCTATTGGAACCTTAATCGTATGCCGACGTGTATGATACATTTTTAAGGCATCATGTCAAACTGTTATTAGTATGTCACTGATAAAACTAAGTGTAGTTTAGTTTTTTAATAGCTGTTAAATCAATTATGACATCAACAATAGAAAAAAAACTTACGTTGTTTAATTTTTTTTGTGGCAAATTGTAGTTAGTAATTGTTTTCTGCTTTTTGGTGCCTTAAAAAAAAAATTTTTTTTTTTGCATTGTGTAATCTTGGGTGGTCTCATGGGAAGCCACAAATCAAAGGAGGATGATGTCTCTAAGATCTCTACATCCATATTTATCACAAATTTTCCTGTCACGTTTTCTGCTAAGGATCTGTTTAATGCATGTAAACAATATGGACATGTCGTCGATGCGTATATCCCAATTAAGAGGTCGAAAGCTGGAAAGAGGTTTGGTTTTGTCCGTTTTATTAATGTTTTTAATGAGGAGAGATTGGTTAATAACCTATGTACGATATGGGTGGGGCGGTTGAAGCTTCATGCTAACTCTGTTAGATTTCACAGAACGCCTTTGAATAAGAAAAATCATCAGCCTAACAATTATGTTGGGGTTAATAGACGTAGTACACATGTTTACCAGAAAGATATGGGACAAAGTGGAGTGGGCAACTCGTATGTTCAGGTGGTGAAAGGAAATAACACGTCTGTGGTTGCGGAAAGTGATCATACCCCAACACTGGTATTGGACGATGAATGTTTGAACACATCTGATCTCTCTAACTCGTTGATGGGAAGGGTGAAAGAGTTTGCATCCTTATCTAACCTGAAGATGGTACTGCATAAAGAAGGTTTCAACAATATCAAAATTCAGTATATGGGTGAATTATGGGTGCTGGTGGAATTTGATTCAGAAGCTTCAAAAAAACTTTTCCATGCTAATGTGGGTATTGGGTCTTGGTTCTCTCAGTTGATTCAAGCATCAAAGGATTTTACTATTGAAGGAAGAATTGTTTGGGTGGAGATTGAAGGTATTCCATTTAAATTATGGTCGAACAATACATTTAAACGTATTGCGTCTAAATGGGGTGACTTATTACACATTGATGATCAAGATGAAAACTGCTTTCACTCGAAAAGACTGTGCATAAAGACGAAGGTTGGTAAGAATATTATTGAGGCGTTCAAAATTATATTTCGTGGTAAGGTGTGTTGGATTCGCGCCAAGGAAGTTACAGGATGGGTTCCTGACTTCTTGGAGGAATCTGATGATGAACATGATTCAGATGATGATGTTAATGAAGGAGATTTAAATGCAGTAGACAGTGATGTGGACGAAGTCCTGGAAACGTGTTTTGAGGAGCGATCGCAGAATTACAACAAACCAGAGGAGTTGTCTACTGGTCAAAAGGAGAATCATTCCAAGGATCCATTCAACATTTATGAGTTGCTTAATAAGAAAAAAGACAATGTAGAAAGTGAAGACAAATCGGAACACAGTCCACAATACCCTCCAGGCTATACTCCAAAGGATGGTATAGAAACATTTTGCAATAATGGTGAGAACTCCAAGAAAGAATGTGGCGAATTTTCACAAGGTGGTCATGAGGAAGGGGTAAACGACGTTTTCAAAGACATTGGTTCAAATAAGGGTTCAAAAGATGATGTAGCAGAATCGGTTTGCTCAGGCCATTTTAAAAAATCAGTGAATCCACGTACCGGTGGATCAATATTGAATTTGATGGAAGAATTGGTGAAAGTGGGGCAGACTATGGGATATAACATGGATGGGTGTATGAATAACATGACGGAGATTATTGAATCACAAGGAGTGAAGGAGGGTTTTCGATGAATTTTTTGTCACTAAACATTCAAGGCCTGGCCCAGAAGGCTAAAAAAGATTGGGTCAAGGAATTATGTGTAAAAAATAAAGTGAATTTTCTAACGTTACAAGAAACAAAAATGGAGAAAATGGAGATTTTTAGTGTTAAGATGTGTTGGGGCAATTTTGCGTTCGATTATGTTCATAGTGATTCAGTAGGTAACTCGGGAGGTATTCTTTGTGTGTGGGATCCTAGTTCGTACCGTAAAAAAGACGTCACTGTGTCTGATTACTTCATTATGATTCGTGGTGTGTGGTTGAAAACTGGGTGTGACCTTCTCATTGTTTCGGTATATGCTCCTCAAGAATTAAATGAAAAAAAGATGTTGTGGGACTATTTGACTCATGTGATTAATAATTGGAAAGGCGAGGTGATTATAATGGGGGATTTTAATGAGGTGAGATGTAAATCTGAAAGATTTGGGTCGAATTTTAATGTTCAAGGTGCAAATGTGTTCAATTCGTTTATCGTCAATGCGGGCTTGGAGGAGATTCCTTTAGGTGGTTGTTCTTTTACGTGGTGTCATAAATCTGCTACAAAGATGAGCAAACTTGATCGGTTCCTCATTTATAAGAATCTAATGATTACTTGCCCGAACTTCACAGCAACCTCTCTCGAACGGTACTTATCAGATCATCGGCCTATTTTGCTTCGTGAGTCTCACTTTGATTATGGGCCGACTCCTTTCCGATTTTTTCATTCTTGGTTTGAAATGGAAGGATTTAATAAATTGGTTGAAGATGCATGGAATGAAGCTCCTGTGGACGAATCTAATGCGATGAGTAACATGATGAAGAAATTGAAATATCTGAAACAGAAGATTCGAGATTGGAATAAAGGTAATATGAAAAGTTCAAAAAACATAAAAGCAAAACTCAAAGATGATCTAAAGGCAGTGGATGATATAATTGATAATGGTGGAGGCAACGATGAGGTTGTAAAATTAAGAATGGATGTCTTGAAATCCATTCAAGATATCGACAAAATTCAATCATTGGACGCGGCTCAAAAAGCGAAGATTAAATGGTCCATAGAAGGAGATGAGAATTCGAGTTTTTATCACGGTGTGTTGAATAAAAAACGGAGTCAACTTAACATTCGTGGGATTCTGGTTGATGGCACATGGGTTGATAATCCGCAAAGGGTGAAAAATGAATTCCTCCATCATTTTAGTAAAAGATTTGACAAAACCTGCTGCTAATCGAGCTTCTCTTGTTATGAACTTTTCGAAAATTTTATCTTGTGATCAACAGGTTGAGCTCGAACTGGAAGTGTCTAAAGATGAAGTAAAGAGGACGGTTTGGGATTGTGGGACTGATAAAGCCCCTGGTCCAAACGGTTTCACATTTGGTTTCTATCGTCGATTCTGGAAGGTGATTGAAAATGACGTGTTCGATGCCGTTAATCATTTTTTTACTTATGGGGACATCCCTAAAGGTTGTAACTCGTTTTCATCTGCCTTGATTCTAAAATCCCTGATGCTACCGTTTTAAAAGATTTAGACCCAATAAATTTCTAATCGAAAGCTTGTACAAAATTATCAAAAAGATATTGCGACAAGGCTAGTAGTTTGTATTTTGGGAGATATTGTTAAACTATGTCAATCAGCCTTCATTGCGGATAACAAATTTTAGACGGCCCGTTTATCTTAAATGAAGTGCTCCAATGGTAGTGTAAGTCGAAGAAGAAACTATCTTAATTTTTAAAGTGCTACTTTGAGAATGCTTAGTGACATTGGGTTCGATGGAAATATTTTTGGATGAAGATTTTGAGAAAAAGTTTGGGATCGGTGATAAGAGGTGACACTGGATTTCCAAATTGTATCTTAGATCTTCGAGAGGTTCGATAATATATTTAGCTGGTAGGCCAACTACGAGTTTCAGAATACACAAGGGCTAAAACATGGTGATCCGTTTATCTCCTTTCTTGTTAGTAGTAATAATGAAAACTGTTGCATTTATCGTTTCAAAGAGTGGTGGATGCTCGTATGTTTTAAAGGCATAACGTTAAGTTCTTCGATGATGCTTCCCAAATGTTTAACGCGGAAGATGGGATTTTTGTGGGACAAATATGCGATGACAACATTAATACACTATTCAGGTTCTGGAATGCTTATTTTTCATCTCGGTTTGCATATTGAACTGAACAAAAGTAAACTAATGGGGTTCCTTGTTGATGATAAAAAAGATTAAGCAAACTGCCCAAAACAAGGAATGGCCTTTTATTCATAAACCGGCCTATCTCCTACTTAGGTTCGAGTGGGTGGTTTCTAAGCATAAATCAAGCTTGGAATAGGTAGTATATTCGAGTGTATGCTCGCCTATCCAAGTAGGGAAAATGAAGACGCTCTCAATGGAGGAACTTCTCTTTAAATCGTATCTATAGGATCTATGCCAATATAAATCACATGTGCTATATTTAAAGTCCATATGAGTGTCTTCTTCGCGGGTTGGAATCCAGTGTCGTATCACTTTTTTATAATGGTCATGATCCAATAGCAAGCAGAACGTCCTTGGGTAATGGAAAAATGTTTGGCTTCCAAAGATAAAGATGGCATTGGTGTTTTCAAGTTGTAGGCATTGAATAGAGGTCTTATGTTTAAATGGATGTGGAGGTTCTTTACTCAAAATACACATTAGTGTCCGGGTTATCAAGGCGACCATGGAGAAGATGGGAAAGAGGGAAGCAAGGTTAAGTCTGCTTTCTCGTCGTATTGGATGGACATAGTGCCATGAAATTTCAATGTTTTGAAGAAGTCAAAGTATTACATCAGCTTAACTGTATGCAAAAAAATGGAAAACTGGAAACGGGGATAAAAAAAAAAACTGCTTTACGTGGGAAGTAACATAAGGATTGGTCATATCGTTCTTAAAGAATCTATATCCACCAGTATCTATATCTAGAGACATGTAAGTATTGTGAAGGTTGGCACAAAGTTGATCAATCCCGTTTGGACTTCATCTTTTCGTCGAAAACCAAGGGTGGAACCGAACAGAGCAGTAACGAAGCTTTAGTTGGTTCATCCAAGACTTAAACTTGTTCCGTGTCATATCGTTGGAAATGGTCATTAGGAGTTTTTATGTATTTTTCGTGCTCTAGGCGTCAAATTTGTTGCTAGTACTACCTTGCATCATATTCACTCAAAAACACTTTCAAAACTAAATGAGATGTCTCTAAGGGTATGTTTGGTAAAATGGGCTGGAGCTGGGGCTGGGGCTTATGTTGGGTTGGGGCTGGGGCTGGGGCTTATATTATAAGTCGAAATTAAAATTTGTATTTTTTAAAACTTGTTTGGTAAATGGGCTGGGGCTGGGGCTTATTATTGTAAAATTACTAAAAAGGACATAATTAAATAAATTTTTGGTATATGTTAGATATTTTTAGGGGTATATAAGTAATTTTTGTTTCATAAGCCCCGGGCTAAAAAATTTAGCCCTTTTTATGGGGCTGGGGCTTATAGAGGCTTATAACTTTATAAGCCCGCGTGACAAACGAGACTTATTTTATAAGCCGGCTTATTTTAAAAGCCCAAGCCTCAATAAGCCCCTACAAGCCTCCATCCAAACACACCCTAAATAAATTAAAATACATCTAATTCAAATTAATGTGTGATTATATTTTCTCTCGTATTTTTTATTTTAGTTTTTTTCCACACCAATCTTTACCCAAGCAAATTATACTAGTTTGTTGTCTTTACTTAAGCAATACATGTTAGTCATAACCAACTACTATCATATTGTTAATTATGTTGGTGATTTTACAGTTATCGGTTATTTTAGATAATTGTTATTTACTAAAGACAAATGCGACTTTACATAAAGTTCGGATACGAGAAAGTGAAGTGTGGAGTACACAATCATTTAAGTTAATGTATTTTTGACCATGATGCATTGGTCAAGGGGGTTATGCCCCCTTGCGGTCTCAAAGGGTAGCGTCTTTTGCGGGGTCAAAAGGCAGCGTCTCTTGCGGGGTCAAGGGGCAACACCCCTTGTTGGGGTCCCGCTCCCAAGTGAGCGGGCGGGGTTCGAGGGTATATTTGGTGCTCTAAATGAGCTGCCCGTTTTTCACAAAAAAACCAACTGACGCAACTGTTGGGATCCAACTGTCTTATAATTGCCATAACTGTCATTTGTTTAAAAACTTGTTTTGGTCTCATTTGACATTTACGAAAACACATAATTCTGCTTGTTTTGCTCTGTCTTCTTGCTTAGAAATATAGTATTTTGATTGTGTTATCTAATATAGATTTTGTGTAACCTAATTAATAAGAGTCAAAAATATTTTATTTATGATTCAGTCAAATATTTATGAATATCATCACACCCTAACCCGAATCACTACCAAACTTTATAAGTATACCAACAAGTGGTAACAAAATATCAAAGCTGCCGACTTAAATGAATTTGTAATATAATCTAGGAAGAAACTCATAATTGTTGATTTTTATTAATGTAATGAGAAATATTACAGATTGAATTCAATGATGTGTTGAGCACTTGAGCTAACCTTAATCAAAGAACAACCACAAGAACCGACTTTTAGGATGGTCAAAGTCAACTCAATTTGATATCTACATTAAAAAGAAGGATACTAATGCCAAGAAATTATCAATGGAATGACATTAATCATAACGAAGTTCAGCTAACTCATAGATACAAAGAATGATACTAATGCCAAAAAAAAAATATTCGGCAACAAAAGATTTGCTAATCCAATCAAAGAATGAAATTAATTTGCATGTA